>QNGE01000239.1:153903-278067 GCA_008508345.1 Paragonimus westermani
TCAGCGTTTCATTACTGTTAGTGCTCACCAGTAATAGGCAATTTAATTTCCGTGCATTACACTGGTCAGAATGTGTTTCAAAAATACACGGCTATTTTTATCAGACGTGCTACTAGAGTAACAAACTGTCATTAAAGGTGAGTCAACTGAACTGTCCATCTTATTATAAAACCGACAAACAGCGTTAGTTGTTCTACAAACTGACATCATCCACCGTTTCGAAAGTGCTCTGTTGCATTCTCTCGAAAATCCACAAACGTTTGGAAGCCACTAAATGCAAGTGGTATTTTGAAAACACGACTACGGTTATGTGCTGTGAAATATCTTCACAATGGCATAATCGAATAGTAACTTGCAGAAGTCGTTTACTGAAATAACAGTACTCGTTTAATTGGGTTTTCTAATAATGTCGAGTGAAGCAATGAGCCGATTCAAACCATTGAAGTTCTTAGGAAAAACATCTGGCATGCTGAGACAGCATCATCATATGTAAACGACTTTGAGCTATTGAACAGTAACTCGTAGACAGGAAGGAGCGGATTAAGCGGTGGGATTTTACGATACAGGTGAGTGAGATGACCATTACTGTCATAGTATTGCATCAGAACAATATGTTTTTGAGCACGGACGGAACCTTGGGTTCCAAATTACTGGCTCCCGGAAAATTGAATGGGGCTTTTCAGTTGCTCCGAAAAAAGTGAAACGATTCGGAAAATTCCTGGTTTTGTGTAGTGCAGATAGTTTGTCTTGTCAGGAATGAAGTTGGACACCACAAGTCAGTATCCAGGGAATTAACAATTCTCGTAATTAGCGTTTCTGATCACCTTGAAACAGGCCTTCTCACAGGGTAACCGATTTTTGCTCTGTTCTTCGTATGTAACTCACATTGCGGTCACATGAGTATTTTTATAAACACGAGGTCCACAGGAGTCTTACAGAACACGTTGTACACCCGAATAATCTTTAGATAATTGAGGACGCAAATAAATCTCAGTTTCAGACTCAGTGGATCGGCCATATCAAGAGCACGCCTAAGAAAATGATGAGAGAAAACAGAGCCGGAATGAAATCTCGCTAATGTCTACGATCCAAATCACCATCTAAGAAAAATCGGCCGAATAACAACCACAATGAGAGGTCATGTTTATCTCCAACTTCACATTGACCCTGAATTACAAACTATCTGATAACTCAGCATGGTTTCCGGTCTATTGGGTCAGCGCTTGAATCCCTATAGTGTTGGCGTTGTTGCATCAGGTTCTAAAAGGCTGCTTCTCATTGTGTATATGCACACGCTGAAGGAGCAAGCTTTGCCAGCCGAACCGGGCATCGGATCAAGTAGTTTTAGAAAACGATCGCTTAAACTGCAGAAAAGTGAAATTTCTAACACAGAACATCAGGTGTCACAATGAGATTCCTAGTAAGTAGGCAACACTACCAGGGCGTTTTTTAGACAGTATAGTTGACAGGCTTGACCAAGTACTCTAGGATGAGGGCACACTTGCGAGTTGAACATTACCGGAAATCAACCTAAATGACGATAAGACACAGTTAGGAAACGAGCCTAGTTCGTCGGTTCCTTCCGGGGTTCACTACAAAAAGGTGTTGTGTACAGGGTGTGACGGTCGTGATCTGTTTATTAACAATTGACATGATTTGAGCTATAGTGTACGTAAAATTGCAGCTTTATAATTTCTAGCAGGGTTGTTCTAAGTCCCGGTTACCAGTAATATCCAGATATCGAAGAGCCATGCATGGTCTGCGTCTTCGTGCTTCTTCAGTCGACATTAGCATTACGAGACACGTGTTCATCTAGTTCTCGAGAATTGCGGTTGGAATGTTTACTAAAGTTGGACACACACGTCATTCTTAATAAGCGACACAGTATGTTATTTTGCAGTCTGTTATGACATGCCGATTGTACACTGAGAACTCTCCTATTCTCTAGAGCCCGTAGAAATACTACGGTAAATGAAGTGTCGTGGCTGTCTTCGTGAGTTCTGTCACACTTTCCCACTAAGTATACTATCTTCGGAAGGTGAATTTGAGAAGTGTGATTAGTTAGCTCTGGATAAGGTGAGCTGGATAAGGTGAGCTGAACGTGACGAAAAATCAATCTGGTTGCTGTTGATAGACAGTTCGAAGAGGAATCAGTTTCACGTGAAATACCCGCTCGTAGGTCCCGTTTACGAATAGCGATACTCAGTATTTCTCAATCAGGAATGCACACTGTGTCATTATCTGCTTCTACCTAGTTGACTGGTGTTACATTAAATTCTGAATAGTCTCACAGCTTTATTGGTTGTCTTAGGGTATTAATCAGTCGCCACTCTCTAGAAGCCGGAGAACCTCAATTGTTTTGTGTCCTTGTTCATTCAATATTGTGAGATAACCACTAATGGGACAAAACATCAACGTGTGTAATTTTCGAACAAACAAAAATACGGTGGTTACCTGCCCATATTACTCTTCAAAGGGAACATTCAGTGCACTTGCGACTTACTTTTGAAGTTCTGTGCTATCAAAATATTGGCTTCTTCGACACCAGAGTCAACTTCCTTGGTGAAGTGAATGCTAACAATCACCAAACTGTTGAAAAAATATAAGAAACGTGTGACTTCAAAGAACAACGCGGAGTTTTGTGTATTTGGACTTCTCATAGCAGCATTATCTCATTTCGGTCATTTCACCAGTGGATCACTTATGAAGTAGACTAGACAGAGGGCTTAGTAACTAGAAGTTTGTAGAAAATTCATATGCAGTCGACTACGCAAGTGAAAAATATAGTATACATGATAGTTTGACCATCAGTACGAATAAAAAGAATTGGAACTGAACATACTCTCACCTTGAAAATGGAGTTTCGTGCGGATCGTTATTGGTCCTTGGGTAAGTCATTCGTACGACACGGTTATGTTGAATTAGCTTTTCTAACCTGTTGTTGACAAGATCCAATCGTGACAGTGCGTCACTTGCACGGCTCCCAATGTGGTTCAACATGTCTACATACTGTCTGGTCAAGGTCATACACTCCGAGGAGTCGGAATACGGTACTATTTTGTCCATATCACTTCTCGATGAGGACACATTCAGAATTTGAACGCGCAGTTTCATGACCTGAAAATTAAAAGAAAATCGACCGCAAATTTTTACGTTCGCATGAGTGTGAAAAGACCTCATCAAGGTGATAGCTTTGAAAATTTCGCTGCCTAATATTTACATTGTGAAATGTACAGGGATTAAGTAGCATCAGAGAGTGACTTAAAGTGTAGTTTTCACAAGATTAAGTACAGTAGAATCGGTTGGCTAATTTGAGATACCATTTCAAAAGTGTTAATTACACTGAACCATGACTTTTCTTGATAAATGGGTTGAGAATAACACAACGTCACGAGCAAGTTGTAATGCTCCAGTTTTCAAGCACCTCGGAAACATAAGCAATGAGTGAATTATCTGCCCTCCACGAATTCGGTGGTGGTATTTAGATGACACATTCGTAATCATGAAACAGACCGCTTGCGACTAATTCCTACAGTTTCTTACATCAAAGTACAACGGCATTGTAGTCACGTCAGAAACTGAGGCCGATGGACGCTTACTTACTTTTCTAAACTGCCTAGTCAAAATTGATGAACAATAAAAACCAGTTTTCGGTCTACCGCACACTGACACATTCTGGTCGGTATCTCAGATTTAACTGGTCCCAGCAAATCGGTATGAAGTGAGCAGTCATCAAATCACCCTTCAATAGAGCTAATAAGATCTGCACCATTCGGAATAACTCAGATCTCTCACATTGAAAAAATGTTAGCTGCTAGCCGCTATCCAAACGTATTCATTGAGAACACAATTAAGCGTGTCAACTAAGGAAGAGACCAAAGCGACCAGAATTTTCAAGTCTACTGTACAAATACCGTGTTGTGAGCAAACATCTGAAAAAAATCGCCGCATTCTTTCTGAGTACCCTATCCAGACCGTATTCCGGTTAGATAATACCTTAGAACGACTGATGATGCATCCTGAGGATACAATTACTGCGGATGACTAGGCTGACTTATGAAATCAAATGTGTTGAGTGTAATTCCAGTTACATTGAAGAGACAAGCAGTCAATTGGAAATAAGTGTTTTCGAACAAGGGGGACACACGAAATTTCCTTCTAAAAATGCTCATCAACTTCAGAAGCCAGAGCAGGATTCGACCATCGCACTACATACATTGTCAAAGAATGACAACGTATGTTTGTATCAAGCTCGAGTGATTCACAAAGGTCTGACTTCCCATGTGGAACGATGCTCTGCCGAAGCTCATATCACCCACACACAACACACTTGTGTTAATCACAATGATAGCAAATCCCTATCTACAGTTTGGCGTGGATGGATACACAACACCAGACACAGACGCATCTTACCTACATCAGTCTCACCACCATTTAATAGACAAAAGGACAGACCAATCAATTGAGATGCAGCACAGATTGACCTAACCGAGACAAATCCCACGTACCCTAGGTTGCTTTGTTAATGTGATTTCAAATACAAACATTCCTAAGATAGGTCACTCGAGGTGGTTGAAACGCAGAGTATTAAAACTTGTTCGTAACGTCGTGTTATTCTCAATCCATTTATCAATAACAAGTTAACCAAGATATCCAAACTAATTGACATCATTCGTACTAAATTTGGTTCGATTACCTTACACATGAGTATCCTCTTTTACCTAATGACTCATCTCTTGTGGACAGTGACTCTCCACGCTGTTGAAAAAGCTTCTTAAAAACAGTTTTAAAGTCTATCACTAATTTATTGTGCAAGGTCCTGCTTTAGTTGCCATGGTTTTCTTGTGAATGCCTTTCATTTACAAACCATTGTTCAAAGCGATGGCACTGAACTAGAATTTGGTCTGCAAGGTAAGAAGTTGAATAATTTTGATTGAAATGACTATAAGCAATGCCTAAACATGCTTGCAAAGATAAGTTTACCAACGGAATTGACATATTTTAAACATTATTGGTTTTAGACTGTTTTTTGTGTTTTGTTTTTTCCTATAAATCAGTGTCTGAAACTATACACGACTAGCTTTTTTGAACATGTATCTGATGTCAAAATTAGAGTGAGCTAGCCAAGTGTAACTGATTACTGACTCATAAATAAAGTGTATTATACAAGATTATCTCCCGTCAGTTCGTAGGTAAGATATAAAACATGGGTGAGGATGTTGTTTGAGTTCGATGGTTTTCTGAACTGGCCAATTAGGTTGGAATCGTTTCGTCACCATGCATGGGAACGTGCTTAGTGCACATTTGTGTGAATGTTCTATTCTGTCATGTTGACAGAGAGTTCAACAAGTGGGACTGAGAGGTACAAGAAGAGAAAAAATGTAACTGGCCAGGTAAGTGAATGTCCATCATCTGAGTCATCGAATCTTACAGTTTTAGTGGTAATCACTGAAACTTGTGTGTTGTCATATGCATTTTTTTAAACAATGATTCATTTGTTGATTTGCTAGTACAACTAATCAATTGGTTAATCCCTTGTTCTGACTTTTGATCGCTTCAAAGTTTTGTTGTGTCTACATGTTTATAGTTTAAATTGTGTTCCGAATTTCAGACTTCGATGAACTTGAGTACTCTATCAAGTGATGCCACCCTTTTCGAGTGAAAATGATGGTTTTAACCCCCCCCCTATATATACTGATAGGAACAGGTTTTGATCGAAGGAAAATATGATGAAGTACTTAAGAAACAAACAAACATTGCTGAGCGGTTTACTGTGTTATAATGAAGCCACAACGAATTTACAGAATAGTTATTTCATTCATAGTTACTTTTCAGGGCTAGCTGATACTGTTGCGAAAACAAGTACGGAGAGTAGTAACCTTAATTGTGCTGGAATTGTTTGTGTATTCTTTCTCTCCTATAGACGGATACATTAAGTCGGACTGTGAGAGTCTGGACTCCGACTCTATCACAGTAAAAACCACGGTACCATACACTAGATGAAAGAGACGTTAAAATGTGAACATACTGATTAGTTTATAAGGTCGACACATTTATTTATCAATGTCGAATTAACGTTTTTAACAACTCTTCAATAGGTCAGTGCAACTTTATACCTCCGACGAATTTGAGAACATTGTCATCAGAACAAATAATTGAACAATAAGCTGGTTGTTCTTGACGCTCGTAAAATTATTAGAAGCAAACGGCTGGTTATTTTTCTCAACAATTCATTAGAGGATATAAGAAAACAATTGCTTTTGATGATTCTTCGTCTTATCACCGATATGGTGGACTAAACGAGATTAACTAGAACACCGTTGGTACATGCCAGTTGGTGCATACTTTCATACGAACGTGACCAAACTACTCAAGCAACGATTAGATCACAGAGTTAGGGCTGAAAGTTGAGAATAGAGACTGAATGTAATGTTCTTATTAACGGCAATCGTACAACTTCTATAACAAAGAATCGAATTGCTTAGTCGGTAAGTAATCGATGTGGTGATGATTAACTTTCGTTATCAGGCCAACTTTTGGTGGTTGGCGTGGTCTGTTTGGGGTAAACGCGGTGATTTATGTGGAGTGCTGATGCCACAATAGCCTTGTTAATAGGCTTGGCTAGAGCGGTCATGGATGAGCATGGTGGTGTCACAAGTTCCGATTACTCAAAAGCCCAGTTGCATGACCTTTGTATTCCGATGTGCAAGAATAGCGGCATTCATGAATTAATTGTGAACAGATTGCTGTAAACACACATAAGTCGATCGTTTGCCGTCATTTTATTTGTTCACTGTTCCGATAATCCATCAAGTTTTTTCCTCCAATTGAGGCTTTACAAGCCTAGCAACTGTCTCAACCAAGGACCATGTAGTTAACCAAAATTTATGGAATACTTTTTTACCCCAACTCCATGAAGCAATGGTGTACTTGGACCCCCGACTCACACAACGCCAAAACTTAGTGACTCGCAAGCTGAGTGACTAAAGTAAGTATTTGTGATGAAATTTTATAGTCTTTGAAAATATGAATGTACTAGTCACGTGACGACCTACCGAGGGCAGTTGTTTGTCACTTTAGCCTAATAAAATGCCTGGAAAGTTTCACGAGATAATATAATTTTTGAATTCCTAAAAATAGGTCACGCTCACCGTTTTCAAAATTGTTCTAAGTAATGTCGCTCTTGGTGATACTACAAATTTTGCGGAATAAAAGTTGTCGATTAAGCTCAGCTCCACTTCTTTCAAATCCGTATAATGCGCTGTCAAAGTTGCATCCGATAATTGTTCATTCGCGCTACTAGGGACAGATCGTCTGCGTAGAATTGATTCGCGTTCAAACTGCCAAAGTAGTTGACTTATTTGTAGTAAGCATTGTTTCCGTTTGATGTGAAGCACTGAGGCAGTACTTGATTCGTTGATCAGTAGCAGATAATCTAACCGCTGAATACTTGCCGTCAGATTATCATTCAAAACCTGTATCGATTTGGTCGCATTCAGTGCATCTTCTCTTGCTTCTATCAAATCCGTAGCAAGTTGTTGGACAATATGGAATGCAGTTTGATTGAAGGCGTTCAAAAATGCTCTTTGTTGGATAAGAGTGGCCAGCTGTATCTGAAACAAAATCGATGGACTTATATTAGTGCAAAACAATTGGGACACGAAAATTGGTAGATGCAGGTGTTTTGTGTGGACTACGTCTGACAGTAACAGTAACGAAACTGATGAGCAGTCGGGGATTTGGTTTATTATCAAGATGACCATCACTCACATTTGATCGCAGCGTTCGCATTCAGATAGACTTTCCAGACAGCCTCTTTCGAAAACAAGCACTAGACTCGAGTTTCGCTCTCATTAGAGCTCGTCAGTAGTGCATATCCTTGCCACGGCCGGGATTTGAACTCCGGACATTCCAATCATGAGGCAACCGTGTTAACCACTGCGCCATTGACCTCACATTAGGCACGACCGAATCATCAAATCTGAACGCTCAACCACTCTCGCTTGTGAGCAATGATCAGGTTGCCCGATCGTCTCAAGAGGAGACACAGTTACTGTCTGTTAACTCTAATCGATAAGCCCGCGATTAGGACTTCCGAGACAGGTCCAGATCACTTAACTCATTGAACCTGCAAGGCGATATATTTAAGATTACTGATGAGTAGTCGAGGATTTCGTTTATTTTCAAGTTGACCATCACTCACATTTGATCGCAGCGTTCGCATTCGGATAGACTTTCCAACCAGCTTCGATTCGAAAAGAAGCACTAGACTCGAGTTTCGCTCTCCTTTGAGCTCATCAGTAGTGCATATCCTTGCCACGGCCGGGATTTGAACTCGAGTCTAGTGCTTTTTTCCGAATAGGGGCTGGCTGGAAAGTCTATCTGAATGCGAACGCTGCGATCAAATGTAAGTGATGGTCAACCTGAAAATAACAAAACTGTTGAATAGTTAGTGTATGCATCGTAAAGGCGATTAATATCAAACACTTTTTCGGAATACTTCTTCAAAAATTGACCACCGGAAGTAACCATATTAATTGAAACCGTTTATAACCTAATACTCCGTCAACATCATGAGTCAAATGTGACACTTTCTGAGCTCAGTAGAAGTGAAACGAATGAAAGGATCAATATGCCTATAAACTGTATTTGAGCCTCAAACCTCGGTTATATCTGACGTAAAATTCTAGGGCTTTCAAAATAAATTTAAAAATATGTCGGTAATGAAGATATATGTAGTTCATAGGATTGATTCAAATCCAGCCTAATGTCGGAATAAAAAAACTTGGTCATCTTTGAACTCAAACAAAGTGACTTGGCTACGTGTGAACACTGAAGTGAGGGAGTTTGTTGGTAAGTGAATAGTTGACTTACTTTGCCTCGGTCAGTTTAGGAATCCTGTTCACATAATGAGATCTAACTTTCAATAAACACAGCTGCTTTCATTGATGTTGCTTCTATTGGTCTACAGATGATAAGGCCGTCAAGCCAGGAATAAACAGCGAGAAAGGTATACTGGCAGCTGACAACCCCCGACCTAACTGAAGTTAGAAGGATAATCGAGCCTGGTCAGCGCTAACGGGATTAGGTTCGCAGACTTTCCGTTAAACATGTTCCACTGTTCAAACTAAGTTAGCCCTGAGTGGCTGAGGCTGAGTCACTTGGATTCCTAACCACAGAAAGGTTACTGTTGTTACTTATCTGACTGTCTCATTTTTGGCTTACGTTTTGGTCAGTGATATTCTGGTCAACATTCAATTTCTGTAGCAACAGGGTAATCAAACAGAAGTCTTTAGTGAAACATATCTGTTTGCAAAAATTCACCTACAGGATTATACTACAGCTTTTTAAGAAAGATTAAGTTGGTTATCTCTAGTGAATCCTATAAGCTTCAAGGACAGAGGATGTTGAACAGACAACTTGGGTGTAAAGTAATCCAAATGTTGGCGTGCCTTCATTGTTGAACATGTAGAGCACGCAATACATGGGAAACGCGCTTTGTACCAACGGCCAAAACCAAGCTAAGGTCTGACCTATTTATAGGTAAATTGGCCTTTAAGTAGTACATAACACTACAAGCAGTAGTATGCTGGACGTTCTTTGTGGCAACCTGAAGTCTAACTGTTGAAATGTTCATTGAACTAATGTGAAAGCAGTTTTGTCACGAGACCTAAAACCAACGGTCACAGTAATTATCATTAGGAAAATTCCTATCACGTTCTGACGGACTGAGTTAGTCAGCCTTAAGTAGCATATATAGATAGATAGCAACGACCAATGCATTGAATGCTGTTAATAATTGAGCGTATGCTTGCTAGTTCTCAAACGAAAGAGCGTACATCAGCCTTTATTAAATTATCTATTAACTGACATCCTCAACCAATTATAAACGTCACTTTCCTGTGATAGGTTATCAGGTTTTTGGCATTGAAGTTAATAAGCAATACCCAGACAAACACCACGACTGTGTGCGAACTGATGAGTGAAACTTGGGCAGTTATTAATAATATTTCATACTGTTAGTTTTCATAGAAAACATTGAAAAATTTTCCAACATACAGTATAAGAAGCAGTTGGTAGATAAGTTTTCTGCTTTACAAAGGTCATCTTAAAAGAACATGTTTCACAACGAAAAAACATAAACATTATCATGTAATGTTTGAATAAGCGAAGTCTATTTCTTTCAAGTTTGTTGCGTACAAGAAACCTTAATCGAACAGATAAACAGCTGGCTCATCTGATGTTACAACAAAAGTGAAAAACAGTGTCATCCTCATCACAAATCGGAGGCGTAAAAAATCTCTCTGAGCACATCTCAAAAAGACTGATCACACACTGGCAAAACTCACTATCTACCTATTGAACTTGTTAACTCCGTACTTAGAGTGAGATCTAAAAAGTTATTGATTGTCACATGTTGTTCACTCACTGGCGACCAAAAATGAAGTAAACTAATTGAAACGTAGACGAGAAAATCTTAGCTTCACGTATGCTAACAAGAAATCGATCGCAAAAACGTCGAATTGTAAAACGAAAAGCAATGAAAACTTGAAGCCTCTTTTGGAAGTTAATCTTGAATAACGAATAAAAAACATTGGAACATGAAAATTTGTGTTCGTAAGCCATGCAGCTTGGTTGACTTAAATGGTCGTAAGAAAATCTACGATAAAGCCCAGCCCGTAACCTTGGAAGAAAGCCCCTTACAAACTTTTCCAAGTAAGGTTGGCGGATGAATCTTAAAACTGCTTAGTGGATCACATTTCACGTGTACACAAGTAGAGGTTAGTGATCATTGGTTGTGTGCGTAGTCAAAGCAACAGACGACGTCACCAAACATCAACGTCTCGTGAGCAAATGTAATTTGAACGCTGACATGCAATCCGGCAATCAGATAATTGTACCTCGTTGTGATTCTCACCTGTACTAATCAGCGTTGCATATTTCCAGCAGGTCTTATGGGATAAACTTCGACAAGGATATGCACCAACTCATTTCAGTTTGTACTTGAGGACTACGGGGTAACGAACGCAATCGAGTTCAGAAGCTTACGCCAGAAACTCTAAGCTCTCTGGAGATTTGCCTGTACTTCCAATGGGCATTAAGTTGCAAATGAGAGAAAGTGGTCCATAACCTGGTGTGTAGTGTTAACCCGTTGACTTAGTACCGCTTACCTAACAGTTCATACTTAGAGTTCATCCAGATGGAAGGGGACTGATCAAGTAGGAATCATTCCAATTGATATAGATCGTTCAAATTCTTCACCGACAAATGGCGTACCACTGTTTACCAGTTAGTATACAGCCATCTAAATGTCTTCAGGCAGAGCACAATTTAAATCTTTTCCACCCGAAGAATTCGAATAAAATAGCGATTTTCAGATGTCTGCGGTCTTCATTCATCTCAATGACACTCGTGTATCCAGTATATCTGTAGATGTGATGGAAATATCTAAAGAATCAGACTACGATGGCGATCATCGACACAATCTGTGCCAAACGCCAAAAACAAGCATACTGGTTCGCTGTAAGCAGCACAGGTTAATGAGGTTTCACGTATTTGATGTCTCAATAATGGACTGAGGCAATGAAGGCACGTGGACTACAGTCCTTTATGTTGAACGAAAAATTACTGGATGATATTCTGAAATGAAGGAAGACGCGCGAAAGAAATAAAGTAAGTCGTTGCAGGACACTGCTGACGACTGACAGCTTGAGCAGTTCTATAAATCATTTACAAAGACGTTTGGTTCACCTGTCCAGTCCACGGAAGCTCTCATTGGCGTGGACTCTGGCAGCTTTTGCACATGACCGAAGACTAGTATGAAACGGTGGCAAAAGCAGTTCGGCACCCTAATAAACTGGCAGTTTAACATTGCCTGAATGGCCTTGAATAAACTGTCATAACAAGCCATCAAGGAGTCACTTACTCTAACTCTGGATTAGACAAAGTCTTTTCGAATAAATCCGAGGGTGTAAATGAAAGCAGGTTACCATGCACACCATCGAGGTGAATCTGACCGGATCTTCGGAGTTTTGTTCCAGCTGGTTCATTTCATATGAGAACAGAAAAAAGTCCCGCGGAAGCCCAGGGATACATCCATTGTGCTTTTCTTTGAAACTATGGGAAGCAAACGAAGTACAGACAGTTTTCGAGTCTTCAGTGTGCTAAGCGGTGCAGGGAAGGTGCTGTCAATTAATCTACTCAATCGGCTTAAAGCCAAAGGTGGGATGACAGATGTTTCAGCGGGTCCATGTGGACATCGAACTAGTCACACTACGATTGACACAGTGTACGCTACTGATCGGAACCAAGAGAAAGAACTGTAATGTTACCAGTCGCTGCAGGTTGATCTTATGAACTTCAATAAGACATTTGATCCCAACAGCTGTGAAACATTGCAAACAATACCTGATAGACTCAATTTTTCGGATAAATTCGTCAGTTTAGTACAAATTCGATATGTTGCTGTAAAGCTGAAGGTTGAGTCGTGTGGATCAAAACCTGAGGATTTAAAGATTGACAACGGCGTGAGACAGCGTTAGAGCTTGACTGTTGCCCTGTAATCTACACACATCTGTTTCGGAATTTTCGTCGTAAATGCAACCAGCTCTGTTGTAGACTTCAATAAATAGTTCGGTTGTGTAAGCTCTGAGATAGTGTGAAATTTCCCGTTGATTTCCGTTTCTCAGTCGAGTTATTTGGCTTAAATAAAATGCCGCACGTTAAAACACGCGGGGCATATTTGTTCAAACTGACCTAAGGTGAGTTCTGCGTTGCCATCGACATGAATAAGGGCGGCATTTTAATGTAACTCCAGTTTGGGTTTTGTTTCACTGGTTTTGGCGCACACCTTTCAACTTCGTGAAGACGCAGCCTGGTAGTCACACTGTATGTATTATCCGTCGCTAAACATCGGGCGCATTATGTTCCTGTGTATTTGGAACAATCGTCTGTAAATTATAATTTGTGCAGAATATGCGTTGCTTCTGCAAAAATGCAGTGGAGTTTCAGCGCACAGCATCACGAGTTGCCACCACTGAGGCAAAAATCCGACCGGACATCATTGCAAGCGGGATCTTCCAGGCTCATTCAGACATGGATGTTTCAACCGTATCTGATACCCACACCACCAAAGACGTGGTCTATTGCACCGAAACAATCAACTTTGCGAGCAACCCACTTTGAATACTCTCGCTGAACAGAGAGCCAGGAATTTACTTGGTTAAGCCTAATACTGCTTCCAACTGTTCTGATAAACTCTTTTGTAGGAATCAAAGGGTAAAGTTGTAAGCAAAGATAATGTTGTTCAGAGCGACGGTTGTTTGCAAATTACTCTATGATCGCCAAAGTCACATTCAAAATCATTGCTTAACCTTCAAATTTTTTGAAAGCCGCCCGCTGACCGTCCACGGCTCGGATCACCACGGTACGGCACATTGTATGGACCAACAGGACCGAAACCGTGCTCAGTCGGCTTCGATGGTGCGCATGTTACAAAGAGAGAAGCTGACCGCAAAGCAGTTGGACGGACAGTTAAAATCTGGCGAGCAAAACCCATGGTCGGCGCCGAATTTACTCAACGGAGACTTCTGCATTGTACACTACAGGTCTTGGATACTAGGGGTAGGTCAGGCACAAAAGGCGTGTTATACCATATCCACTTTACTGTTTTGAAAGTACCGTTCTTATTAACTTGGTAGGCACTTCCTGCATTTCCATAGAATATGGGCAGTGTTAGCTTGCTACCTTTTGCTTTAGACCTTTAGGCATATTTTTACATGACAGCAGTCCTTGGTACCTTATTCACACTTTCAATGTTTGTTTAGTCAAACCAACATCAACTATCATCATCCACTACAACCTATTTCTGATTTGATTTACTTCGTTTTCTCAATATCTGTTTTTTCACGACTTGAATCCGATTTGCAGAATATTCGCATCAGATTTAGCAAGGAAACAAACAAACAGCACCTCACCTTGCTTGTTCATGGGCCACTTACTACTGTCTCCCACGTAACAGAAATTTTACCGCAGCCTACCATCTAATTGATTATTTTGAGTGAGCTGTACTGCATAGGCGTTCACTCAGAAACTTTCTGGTCAGCAGTAGGTGGATATATCTGAGTAGAGCCAGAGGCAGTAGGACGCAAGCCGCTTTGGATTATATACGTGTAATCCTTATTTGATTTCTACTGACATGACAGCTTAATCTGAATGCGAATACTGCCGAACGTGTGACAACGATAGGCTGACGTTGTGACTTACGCGTAAAATGTAGTTAGTTGGCGGTCACTTGACAGAATATTGCAAAGCTCCCTCGTCTTCTGCACTTACTTCCCCGACATTAAGCCAAAAAGTGGACATGAAAACACAGTTACAAGTGATCTCTTAAATATATAAAAATCCTTCGATTTCAATAAATATAACATGCTGAACTGGAAGCAGGTTCAACGAAGTACCTCGAATCGGTGCATGTGATTGAAAACATGTAAATGAAACCTTGGTATCTTGAAGATACCACATCAAGCACTTCATTCCAATTACCATGCGGATTTTACAACGTACGTGAATTAATTGTCCATACAGAAAATTTGCAACCCACTCAACGTTGATATAATTCCTCAAGTTTTTCAGTCTTTAGTGCATAAACATCAATGATGAAGAGTTTCATAATTTTATTTTTAACAGCTGGGTGTTCCATAGTAGTCTTTTAGTTTACCACTGAGTGGTACAAGATCTCTGCTTACAAGTACTCTGGAGCAGTTTCTTTTGGTTAAGATACAAAGTATGCGTATACACCGATGAAGGATACCAAGCAAGCTGCCTGATGTGACATATGATTGAGGGTTTACTTAACCTTAGGTCAATGTGAAACGCTGATCCTTGATCCTGTTTCAATGAACTTTTGCGCAAGTGTGCTCGTACATGTCCGTCTGTACAAGAATTTACTCACTCCAGCCATCTTTTTGCATGCAACCTAAAAAAGATGTGAAAAATGACCTCGAATAAAACAAGTTCTCTTCAAAAATTTCAAGAACTTGCCTCGGAAACATTGGCTTTCAATCTTCCTCTGTATCTGGCATTAAGTATATTTAGGTGTATCGGCCATTTTTCGGATTGTGTGACGGAACGTACCTGATACGTCGAATATGCTGAAAAGGAGAATTATTGCCACTGGTTGCTCGTCGAATAATTTGAAACATTTAGTTCCCTTCATAAATTTGAAAATAGCACTAGGATGACGAACAGTTTTGGATCCCAGCAATTTGCATTACCTCGTCAGAGCAAAATAAGATATAATCAGAACCACACAGCGCATATTGGGATTGTGGGCCCGGTACCAAAATCCGAAGGTCAGGCCAGAGGGCTTACCTAGCGGCCACGCCTTTGGATCGAGTCGGGTTAGTGAACGGGCGCAACACATCTCTGAAAACACAACCAGATTGGGGTGGGGGGTGCACGCACATGCCCAGTGAAGTCGATCGGCCCCATCGATCCAGCGTTGTGGCCACCACGGTCAACGATCGATAACACTTGGCTACCGTTCACGAACGTACCTCGTAACCGTTTCAGCGCTTGAAAGGAAACATTGGGTTTGGAACGAGCGTGCGCCGGTGAGTTCAAATGGACAGAGAAGAAACACATTTCTCCAACATATTGTGTCATCACCATATTCCCATCGACCAATGGATAACAAAAAGAACCATTCATGAACGAAACAGACATGCAAGTCACTAGAAGACTCATGAAAACAGAACACGCACCACCATAACCGTGCTTTTGAATCAGTCAGCGTGGCTTAGCTCCTCTCACTTCTGTGGCCTCGTCACTGAGCCGTGCAGTTCCGCTGCACGTCACCATGTCCTGTTTGACTATCTTATCGGTGCCACGATGAAGACAACTAATTGCTTTAGTCAGATTGGCGTGGGTAGCCCGTTCAAAAATGATGTCCCGATTGAAGTGTTTTGTTCTTCACAAATGGCGAAATAAACCCAAAATCATAGCATAACGCGCCTCAGATTCTACGTAAAACTTGTTCGGTTCTGATCAGTCTTCTAGTGACTTGCATGTCTGTTTCGTTCATGAATGGTTCTTTTTGTTATCCATTGGTCGATGGGAATATGGTGATGACACAATATGTTGGAGAAATGTGTTTCTTCTCTGTCCATTTGAACTCACCGGCGCACGCTCGTTCCAAACCCAATGTTTCCTTTCAAGCGCTGAAACGGTTACGAGGTACGTTCGTGAACGGTAGCCAAGTGTTATCGATCGTTGACCGTGGTGGCCACAACGCTGGATCGATGGGGCCGATCGACTTCACTGGGCATGTGCGTGCACCCCCCACCCCAATCTGGTTGTGTTTTCAGAGATGTGTTGCGCCCGTTCACTAACCCGACTCGATCCAAAGGCGTGGCCGCTAGGTAAGCCCTCTGGCCTGACCTCCTGATTTTGAAGGCAAGACAGATTATCGTTACATGACACATTTAAGACCATGGAAATGTAATGCTCGCACGTGACTTTTGTGCGCAATTGAGGCTTCCATAGCGGAACGCAAGAAACGCCAGTCACTGTGGCTTACTATAATCCCAAATGTCGACTTGAGATCAGCCCAGTCACCAGTGGCACGTATCTGACAAAAGACGAATCCTAAATTTTACGTGATTCCAGTAATGAGAAATTAGACTGTGCAGTCAAATTCGGAACCGATTTGGACAAGAGTTCCTCCAACCTATAGTTGGAACAACTATCTGTTCTGCCGAATTTTTCATCACAGCTACTCAGTGATAAGCACAGTGTGAGTTGTCTTCTGTGTGTTGCATGTAACGGCAGATTGCATTATAGGCTAGTTCAGTCGAGGCGACGAGTTGTTTTGTTGTTCAAAGCGAAGAAGTGCCATTTTCGAATGGTAGTTCAATGTAGACTGTCTCAGTCTCAGTCGTGGGATTTTTGTCTACTACCATGTGTTCCTGGTTATGTCTACTGATAAACCCCATTGAATATCCATTATCATGTAGCGGAGTTGAAATAATCGTAGCTCGTTGGCTAAACATTCTAACGAACAAATACGTCTAGCACGTTTGAGTGAGTACATTCATATAATGCTAGGTTTACTGTCATATACATTGTGTTATATATATATATATATATATATATATATATATNTATATATATTCCTGGTTGTTTGGTACTGAATAGGCACGGTGAATTGCTGGAATCCATTAATGTCCGTCTCCTTACTCCTACGTTGAGGGTTTGTAATCCGTGGCCTGTGAAGAAAAAATGCTTGAATATTTTCTATCAGTCAACCAACTACGTAAACCTGGATGTGAACAAACACAATCAGATTAGTCATTAGCCAAAAAAAATTGAACCTTGAAGAAATTCAACCTTAACAGAATGACACTCTTGTCTTAGGAAGGTTAGATTGAATCACTTACGACTTACGTTCTTCTGCTTCGAACTCAATGGAGCCCATAGGTCTGTGTGTGGATACAAGGTTTCTTGTAGGAACTCTGAATAAATTCGGCCTGTCTCAAGATCCTAAGAGGTTTTCATTTTTAAAAGTCACCTTGTCACTTATGTACTTATTGACCGAAATTTACCAAAGGCGCATGAGGGGTTTTATGGTAATTGACATATATCAGGTAAGTGTACCTGGCGGATACTGAGGCAGGAAGATTATAATCCAGCTGCAAGATTATTTCGCAGTTTATTCAGGAATGAATAAATTCAACGAAAATTACTGACTGCATCGAAGAATGTAAAGGCTGGGCACCATGGTTTAATGTGTGTTGGATAATTTTGACGTGTTAAGTAGGAGATATTGGAATCCACAAAACTGACGCTCATAACATTAAATAAATGACAGTGGAATACAAATGAAATATTGATTTTCACTTCACCTTCATTCAATGAACCGTTTCTAGTTAAGCTATCATAAAAGCATGGCAATCAGACCAATGTGAAATATTGTAATGGCGATTAGTTTAAAGACGATTTGCTCACCTGTATATTCCTTGCCCCTTGTGTGAAGGCAAACATTATCGTAGTTGTGCTGGAAAATTTTCAGATAGGTTTGATGTAGAGTGTAATTTTAAATCTGAAACTTAAGGTTTTTTCTTCAACGCTGTTGAAATTTGTTTCTGCTCTGATTTATCTATTCAAAATCGGTAAAAATGTCATCACAAACATAGAGGCAGTGAGTAAAAATGAACGTCTACTATTTCGGACAGATGGTAACGTTGTTAGCTGGTTTTGTCAACAACACAAGGTTTAAACACGAGCGAAAACTACTGACACAAACTAAAAACATATTGGCCCGTATAATTGCACATAGAAAATACAACCATATTGTAGATATGCACTGTTTCACTCATCGGACTAATAAGAAACTTGGCCAAATCTGAATGATGCCGCTGTGAAACACGAGACTCATTACTGGGTGTCTAAACTAACTAGTGCAAATTCAGTGGTAGGAATTGTATCTTAATATAGTATATTTATGTACGTTACGGTATTTCCTTCGGTTCACGCACACACACATTTGATGCACGCGGAAAATAGACTTACAAAAATGACCATTGTAAGAAGTGCCTGATAAATTTAAAAGTATTGTGGCACTTCCTATTTCTGAACTGTATTGGTAGAATTAAGAACGGCTGGTGCTGTTAAAGATCTTCAAGTCAATAAAATGGATCTGTGTAACCCACACAACTAGTCATCCGAACAACAAGGCATAGGATACAGAACGTAGCAAACCAATGTTTTTCTTATCAGCTGCTTACCAAAAACAACTTGACTATCTACACCAGTTCACCTGTCTACGATGGTTGAACGAGGGGCAGCAGAAACGTAGGTTAAGTGTTCGTGATCAGAGTAACGTGATGACATCAACAATCATCGTTGTACATACAACATTAGCTATTGTTGTTTGGCCAGTCATGTCCCATCGATCGTCAAGTGTTTGGGGTTGACGATTTGTAATATTACGGTGAACAAGATATTTGTATCGATTTGTTAACATATGCTCAGGATATGCTTTCCTTTTGATGACTGTGGGAACGCCATTCTGTGTCTCACTTGTTTATCTGTTCTAGTCATCCAATGAATCAGCGGATTATGGAGGTGTTTGACAACCCAAGAATGAAAGCATATTTCCATGCTACCAGAACAACCACCCGAAAATGTTAGACTGACACAATATCTAAGTAAGTGGGAACTTGTTTCCCTCGATATAAGTCACAGGTTGGGCCGTTTGTTTCGAATTCGATTAAGACCGCATTTCATTTGTGATGTTGAGAGCAGTAACCCGGTAGTATGCAGAAGCTCAGTCTACCTATACCTCCCGGATGGCATATTGGGAAAATCACCGGTTACGCATACCTGATGATTGGCAACGTCTACAAACGTGGTTGTGAACTTCAATCGAATTTTGACCACTAACCACATAATATTTATGTTGAGACTTTATAGAAAGTCATTCACTTAATAACCGTACAACACCAAACCCAAGCTCTTAGCTATCAGTGAGGCCAGGCTGAGCCATTGGCGACCATGATCGTTATATGCCTAAAGAAGGCATTATACGCTATCAGTTCACTGTTATAATGAACGTTTAACAAACATCACTTCCGTTTCCCGTTCAGTCATCCTAGCCGGGCACACAGGTATATATAATCGGGTTTGGTTTTGATAAGCGGTTGATGAAACAAAAGTTAACCGTTGTTCAACTGAACTGTACTAAGGGAATCCGGTTTATTAAACACGCCTAAATTTATGATCACATATTTTGTCCACGTGAATTGAGCGAATGCCTTGCAGTTGTATAAAACAACTTACATCACTTGCTGTCCAAATATAACTAAGATTATCAACCTATGTTAAGGAAAAATGTGATGTTATGTACCTAAAAAACATCACAACATATGTAATACAAAAAGATGGTGCCGATGTTTGTGACAACGAGTTATTGGTACATTATCGAGTTTCATCACTCCGAATAAAAGTGTCAAACTCGGACACTTACTTACACGAACGTCAATCAGTGTATGAAAGCTTGATCCCACGCTTGTGTACACAACATTTCTGGCATCCGGGCTTTGCGGGTTTATCACCGCTATTTTAAAACCAATAAACCCATCATTTGGGACGAGATAGTCAAATTCTTCTGGATCCAGCACAATTTGCAGTTGGTTGTCTAAAATGTTGTGTATTTAGGTGGAACTCAATTAACGTTGCTGTGAATGTTAACGCATGTGATTAATGTTGACCTGCACGATCAATCCTAATGCGATTCATAGTAACTGTTTTCAAGAGGTCCGATTACAATGTAAATCAGGTCACATTGGATATATTAAACGCTGATTCTCATAACTGTGAAGAAGACCGACAGTAGTACGTAAGATGTCTTGTGCAGTGACATTCCGTTCGCATCTCATCGGTTACTTTTGTGAAACTAACACACACTATCTAATAGGAGCAAGCAGATAAGCAGAAGCAATTCAGTCAGGTCAGCCAGTCAGGTGACGAAGGCCGAAGCAGCAAGGTGCAACTTGTAGGTGTCCCCTTGACCAGACATTTGTATCTGACACATTCTTGACATATTTTTGTCCATATCTATACTGATAACTGCGGTGACATATTTGATAAGTCAACGTGCTGTGACGCCATATGACCTTTGTCCTACATTCCTAACGGTAACGTAACCTCTGTAAACAGCCGTGTTCATTCATCGTATGCCCGACACGAATGGTGGTGTCTGTACTATCCTATCTTGCACCCACCGACCCACCCCACACATCATCCCGCTCATGGTTTGGGACATCTGTTGGACATGAACAGTGAAAAAGCAGTCATCAGGTCTTCCTATACGTGTTCACTTTGCTGGCGGTTTGAAACTGGAATGACATGACACACCGTGCCCGGACTCAGTAGCACGGGCTAAACGGTACACGGTCGCACCGACAGGATTTGACCTACGAGATTTTACAGCTTCACACAGCAGTAGATTTGCAAGTCAAGGGTCACTCTCATATCAACTCATCTCTCCATCACACATCGCATGCCTCTAGCTGTTCAGTCAATGATCTACAACAGTCATTTCTATCGTGCTGCCAGGAATTTTATAGGTCGAAACACTGTTGTCTATAAGTTGAATCGCACTCACATTCCAGCCAGCCTCTTTCAAAAGGAAGCACTCGACCCGAGTTTCGCTCTTGTTGGAGCTCGTCAGTAGTGCATACTCTTTCCACGACCGGGTTAGAACTCTGGCCACGTTTTCACGAGAAATCGTGTTGACCACTGCGCCACTGACCTCACACTGGGAACGCCCGAATTATTACATCCGAACGCTCGACCACTTTTGTTCGTGAGCAAAGATTAGGTTAGCTGATCGTCTCCATAAGAGATACAGTTACTGCCGGTCAACTCTATTGATGATAAGGACATCCTAGACAGGACGAAATCTGTTATCTCATTGAACCTGCTAGGCGAGTTCTAATTTGAGCAAAACTCAAGTCAAGCACTTTCTTTCGAAACAGAATGTCTGGAATGTCAATCTGACTGCAAAAGTTGCGATCAAATCTGGATGAGGTTCAACTTAAAACTAATCAAATCCCTGACTTCTCACCCACAACTTTGTTATCTACTATGATATCAACCCATACTTGGCACGGTGCTATTTACCTACTACCTATATATGTATTTTTATTGGCGTTGTTATCTTCTGATCACAAGTAACTTTCGCGTCAATATACCGAAGGTTGCTCACTGCTAAGTACTATGAACTTGATGCAATGTAGAGGAATTACTGAGGATCAAAAAGATAATGGGAGACCGGAAGGACAAAGATGGCTAGATTGTCGATACAAATCAGGCTGAGGGAGTTAGAAAATCTGTACAAATCGAATGGGAGTTAGAAGAATCTACATCGATAACGCAAAACTGCTTGAAGAAAAAGACGGGTAGGTCGCTGGATCCTATGAAAAATGCATTAGTCTCAAAATTCTGGTTTGGAAAGATTAGGAAAATAAAATAGACACAAAGATAAACGGTTGCATTCTTACCACCGAGGTGAATGATTAGTCACCTTTTTCTTCTCGACACGCAGTCTGGGATTCAGTTGATGCGTCGCGATGTGTTCCGCAGTAATAAGCACATTTCAATTTGAGTCTAAAGAACACCCTGAAGGCATTCCTTAGATCCACTGACTTTTAGGTGTGTAGAAGGTGTTTTTAATGACATTAACCGCACGACCGATCTCTGAATTCAACAACCATTTTGTCACGTGTTCGTTAATTCGTGTATCGAGGCCCCTCTCAGTTCTGCCTACGTTTTTGCTTCTACAGATACAGCCAAACGTGTTCACATTATTGTATTGAGCGAAAAGGTGACCTAGGACCACGGTTAGTTTCTTCTACATAAACCAGTCGGGTAGCGCCTTATGTCTGCTTGAGTGCTGTATCCAAGGGGCTTTTTATCAGGTCTGAAACACTGCTACCTTCGAAAGGCAGAGTTAGATAGACAGACTTGCAGGGAACGGTAATGAGTGTAACCCGTGCAGACTATGAAATGGAATACTCTTGAATAAACGTTGTTGGGTACACATTTTCCACTAGAATATTCTATAATGACTTCAGTTCATTTTCGTAATCATCTTCTGTCACAATACTCTGTGAAACAAAGTTCTAACTAGGCCACGTTTTGTGCAATTATTGCGAAGCTCTCATTGTACAGGTATTGTTCTGTCCACTTGAACTTGCGGTACACCCATCTGGAAAGTGACCCATCCTTGCGTCTGTTCGGCAAAACGTCTCGGAATGATACGTTGTTGTTTTGTTCAAGTCCAAAGTTGAAAGTAAGCTCACTGCGTAGACTGGTTAACAGCTGATGGAAAGCTGTTACTTGTCAATGATAGTCGAATGCCTCAAAAATATTGCCTATACAACAACATGTTCCGATTTCCATTGTGCACGCTGCTCCAAATATGTAATGCCCAAATCAATTTTTCAAAAGTAACCGATGAGATGAGGACGAAATCTCATTACGCTCGACAGCATTCATACTACTGTTAACATTCTTTAAATCCATTTCAAATTTATCGTTTGTGTTGTCTCTGACAAACTTAATAAACTAACATTTTTTCGTTTCACTTACATCTAGAAGCTAATCCATGAACTTAACCCACAAACGTCACAAAAATATGCCAGTCCTCAGGTGTTTGGGACAGATCAGTAGGAAAGTGATCGCGCTCACCAAATTCAACGCCCAGAGTGACCGATGTCAGCAGACGGATTCTTGTTGCATTGCAAACATCTGAGAGATTATCTCTTCCTCCATCATAAAACCCTGTACACACTGGGCAGTTCACAAACAGATCTCCGACTTTAACATTGATAAGGAAATCTTTGTAATTAACGCATTGAATGAGCAAGATACAATGGTGGCGGAACTTCTTTTGTACGTGTGAACTGTCCGCAACAAAAGGAACTGCCCGATTCCTGGATCGCGACCTAAGCCATCGTGAATTCTAAAACCCTGTGTACAGTTGAGTATTCAGGAACGAGGTAATTTGCAACAAAATTCCTCCGGTTTCCTCCTTAATCCGCTTCCACAAGTCTCGAAATGTCTGTCGAACTGTAGATCAAACGTTTTTAGTAAGCATTGATGACAAGTTTATATATCGATGGGTTTTGTCGTCTTTCTCCTTATTCGAATCCGCTAAATTTTAAAATTCATGTCGTTCGGTAGAGTTTATTCTTTCACCAATATCGAGTTAGGAATGTATACGTAAACATACTTTCAACAACTATGTAAACTTCTGAGTCAATAAACTTGTTGTTAACGTTAACAAAATAACTGAATAACTAACACTTCAGGTTTCGTTTTGTGTTGTTTTTCACTAATCGAACTTGGTGAAAAACAGCTCAAATTACTCAGTTTTCGGAGAGTTTTTCCAAAAGAATAATGTCCTCTATGACAAAATGTTTCACGATGAACTTTTAGATCGGAGTACGCGAAATTTTAGGTTAACCTCACCTGCGAAATCATTCAGTTTATTTTTAAAAATCTGCTGCGGTTCATTCAAAAAGTTATCTTTTATTGTGCAGTCAGCTCGACGACAGACATACAAAATGACGTGTTTGAAAAAATGGGTTGATAATATCGTATGCATGTAGATTCGTTACGAAAATATATGGCTTACCTGTTGTAACGTCTACGCTAAGGGAAAAACACGGTCCATCCACACTCCTACGGTAGTTGAAGTCTGCACTGGTACACAGATCCTTGCCAATTTCACACCTTTTAATATAGAAACAATTGATATTTCCCTCTGGAGCATTCCAGTTGACACGATGAAATTATTAGCACGAGGACCCTTAGCTAAAAAACGGTACCTAATACATGTTGCACGTAGTTCATAGAATAAAACAGTGTATAGAAGTAACTGTTTGGAAGAAACCAGGAAAGTGGACGGAGTTGTCTTCCCACAGGATTTCGAAACCGAAATTGAAAATCAGCAAGCTAAACGACTTTTGGCCTGGCTGGTTTTTGCTTTATCATACTATATACATATGTGTTGATGTTTTTCTGTATATCGAAGTCCATACTACACACGTCTTTTGTCCTGCTAAGCTGGTTGCAATGGTTCACCGCGTGTATCATACACTCGCCACGTACGATTGTAGTGAGGTTGATTTTGACTATGGTGAGACCAAGTCTGATTCGATGTCACTGATGAACACTTGCAGTTTGCGACAGATAACCACCTCTGTTGCATACCGTACACGTATTTAACTACATAATCACTGAACCCAGGTTCTCTGTTATAACACACAGTAGAAAAAATAGAGGTACTCATCATGCAACGGTCAGCAGACGTGTGTTTGGGTGTTCCCTCAGTTTACTTTTCGGCCGCGGTGTCTTCTACCGTGTTCATCCTAAACCCATCAGACTACATTTTTGAAGCATTATCTGGTGATACCTATATTTTACAAACATCGTTCAGGACTAGCAACTTTAGGGTTCTTCCAGTTATTCCGTGAGCATACACGTGCAAACCTTTGCACTATCGATCACAGTACAACGATGAATACCACGTGTGAATTTTAAACCCTTACCAACAGTGTCCTTCTTCATTGATCGGATACAGATGGCCCTCGGACCGATCAATCTACCCAGGCGACAAGTCAGCATAAGGAAGCCCACGATTTACTCTCATCCCAAAATTACACGAGGTTCGCTCTGCACAGATGCGCTCTATCGATCTGCAGGTCGATCGGGATCTCAATGGTCGACGGTCGCCTGGCCATACGACTCACATCATCAAACCTGTGGCAGAGACAACCATGGGACCGTGTTAGCAAACTGATCAACCACTGGTCACACGCCCGTCGTCACATCTATGCCAAAGAGACTCTGAATAGCCTATATTTTGTACAGCAACCTCGTCGGTCTACTCTGCGTTACACCCTCCCAATTCCGGTCGCAAGGACATCTGTGGCACAATTTACAATCCGGTATTTGGTCACCTCGCACCGCACAATGACATTATTATTTCAAGGAGGAAGTCTTGAATTAAGGCTTGCTGTGCATTTGGGAGTCTGGTCAGATTGCGTTTGGTCGAAGCTGGTTGACGTCCCACCTACTTGCGGTAATCTGCATCCGTTCGTTCAACGTGAACCATTTCACATCCTCCTCCAAACCCTATTTGATTTCGGGTGTAATGCGCACAGTGTTACTTGCATTTCGGACTCAAACTTTTATGCAGTCCACATAAGATAATCCACTTCGTGCTTCTTGTCACCTCCATATCTACATGTCGTGCTGTTCCACTTAATTGCTACTGTCGTTCTCTCTCGATCAATTTTCATAAATGTGCTTGACAAGTTAGGTAACCTAAGAATTGCAGGTTCACTTGGCTAGTACCTACTGAATTCATCTGTCTATAGGGAACTAGACAACGTTTTATCCAAAGTATGAGACCGAAGACTCATCACACGTTGGCTTTCACAAGACTAAAGGTAGCTCACCATGATAAAATAGTCTTGTTCCATCACTGGCTGATTGACTTTGAGGGTATTTCCAGTGCCGTTCAGAACCGTCCCTCAGAAAATCGTCCCCAAACTAGTAAAAACTGAAACTCCTAAGGAATAGAACTAAACATCTGATCACACTAAAAAGTTCAGCAAGGAGCACAGACTATATAGAACACGCTAAATCTCCTTTTGTGTATTTCGTCAAGTAAACAAATCGTAACACGGCTTCTGTCAGGCAGGACGGACTTTAGTATCAACTCGGTCTTGTCAACCGCTGAAGCTGAATCCTAAGTATTTCTACGATTGAGTCGCAGAACACACAAGAAGTAGAGTCGTCATTTCGTAACCTTAAACGTCTGACGACTCTTTCACTACAGATGTAGAGGCAACTGTCATTTTGAGTAAACAGTGCGTACTTGTGTATAACCACAAACCGAAGACGACTTTTGTGCACATGAGGAGAACTTGATCGAATTAACCCGGACTTCAGTGCTACAAGTCGAATTAGAACCCAATAATTCACAGTTCACCCAGTCCAGACTTGATATCCCATGTCGTCTTCAGAAGCTGCATCACAGAATTGACACAGCCATCTAGAGTACTTTGCAGTGGATCTTCTTCAAGTGATCGTCTGCCGGAAGTCTGTAAACACTTAACGGTCACACCTATCTTCCGTGGTGGATGCAGAGATGACCCAGCAAACCATCAATCATTAGCATAACTTCCAGAATGTACACGAAATGACTCTCTCCCAGCCGAATTTGAAGGCCTCAAATTTATCCCCAGGAGGCAAACGGCTTCCGCACAGTGTTCATACGTCACGAACCTACTGATTGCTTGACTTCTGAATGAGCGTTGCCGATCCAAGATTAGCCACTAATGGGGTTAACGTTGGCTCGTCCTAACTCCATCTGGCTGAAAAAACCTCCATACCTGTGGCATCGGTAAGAATTTACTCACATGGTTTAAGGTTTATCTAACTCAACTTACGTCCTTCATCAAGCTGAATATGGGATTATCATCGTAGCTCCTGATCAATAGTGGTGTCTCTGTTGTTTATTCTCTTTGTTCCTGAACCATACAGCAAAGTCAAATTACCGATGTTGCCCTACGCGATTGAAACAAAACTCTGGCGAGTTCCAGAGTACCTAGAAGATGCGATAAACCTCTAGAGCGATTTAATTTGCTTAAACTAGCGATATGCAAAAAATAGTCAGCCGTTTAATACCAATAGGTGCAATGTCATGCACAGTCACCGTTAAAATTTACGAATGCTAATTCAAAACTACACACTTGACGGTATCTCGTGAATGAGATCTAGGGACCCTAGTGATACACAGTTTGGGTGTGTTTACAATTTTTCAACCAAGTCTACAATGACACAAGTGACCTTGAATCTTTTAGGAAGAACCTGTGGAAAATTCCGTCCTGACGTCAGTCCCATCGTGATCATCTCCGTAACTCCCTCATACCTAGAAACAACCATACAAGCCTTCCATCCTCATCTTAGAAAAAACTGGACACTCACTGATATTGTTCAGAGAGGGGCCAACAGAAGAATTATGAAGCTCGGGAAAATCTCCCGCCCGGACAGCCTAGTAGAATCGCACCAATTTCCAGTGACTTACAGAAAACGCAGGGTAGACTTGAATCCTACCTACAAAGTGCTCTACACCCAGGACCACACACTGGCACATTTCCTACCAAACAAAGATGAACTCCTAAGGGGTCATTATATGAGGCTTGATTGTGGAATGAGCAGGTGACATTTCAAACGAAACTGCTTCATAATGAAGCATGCTGCCATATTGTGGTCACGGTTGAATAGGTCGAGTGTTTCAAAATAATACCCAAATGGCAAACGTTTGAAATACAGCCTTTCAGTAAAAGTTTATTGTCATCTACTCAAGACCAACAGATAGTGAAGTCCGCAGATCCAACAAATTTATGTTTCAGTACTTCCAGTGTTCGTCAATGGTATGATTTCACATCAGCAGCTTCAGCTGATTTTTCTTTCGTTCACCCCTAATCATTTCTTCCCTGCATTCATACACCGTCCAACAGAATTTTTTCTCCGACCAGCACAAAAACAGGACCTATGGACTCCATGCCAAGATATCTCAAGACGAATTCCTGATATTCGTAAAGGAGTGATTAGATTTCGTTGCAAGCACAACCAACTTCGTCCATCAGTTCATTTACTTCTGTGACGTCGTCTGAATTAGCACAAAAAGATGTGTTGATGGAAGTCGACGACCATGAGTCTCCCAAATAGCTGGTACACTAAACTCGGCAAGCGGACAACCGAACGAGATTCCCGAGATCATCGATTGTGTAGCACATCCTATCATTGTGTCACAATTACGATCAAGTGAACTCTATCGGGGTATTGACTTCAAACCTTACTGAGTCCATGTAATCCAACCATTGACAGCAAGCGTTGTGTTCATCAATAAGGAGTAAGGCCTTCCACTTAATCCAAGCAATAAACGTGTGAACGCCTCCATATCCACTTTGTAGTGGTTACCACATTTAACACGAAATACAAACACGTCTATCATATTTGTCATTCTCCTAGTAAACCAAAAACGTACCAAACGTGAACAACTGTTTGTATGAGGAGTTGAACACTTTACAAATTGGGAATAGATTCATGAGAGCTTGGTCATATATATATATATATATATATATATATATATATATATATATAAGTGATGCGTACTGGTTTGCGGAGTGGTGCACACAAAGCAGGCCTACAATGTACACCGTCTGGGTCAGCAAGTTTCATTGCCTTCCGGTACTTATGCAAAATATCAAGTTTCCATCACATCAAATTGTCTGACAACCACATTCTCACTACAGTGTTGTTCCCACCTTCAATTGGGACTAGTTAATCACCTGGATCACAATAAGTCTGTCTTTCTATTCAATTTACTTAACATTTGAAACACCGGGTTCCCGCTAACAACTTCAGCAGTGCAAAAAGAAGATATGTTGCGACATGTTAACATTTCGTTTACTCCCATCGGTCGTACACGTAAAACATTAAGATTGTATACGACAAACAGTTAGAAATGAGCAGGATGTGGACACTCATACATTCACACTAAGTAATGTCATCAACACCAGGGCAACCTGATGGGTTGCTTCAACCACTTTTGTGCAAATAACGCTGGCTGGTAAGTCCCGATCAAAATTGATTCGCTAAAAGCCAGTAGCTTCGGGATTCTGATTGCGGAACAATATTTTTAACGAGCTAAGTGGGTCAACTTGGTGGCCTGTTATCGTGAGGTGTTTAGCAATCGATGATGCAAGATTTCCAGCAACGGGTTTACCGGTCTGAAACTGTTGTGCTATGAGTTCCTTTTAATCATTTCGGGACGTGTTCCGCTAATCACGGTGACAGCTGTTGATATGTTCTCTTTATGTAAAGGTCACTGCAGCTGCAAGTGATTTGGCAGATAAATTGTGAGGCAGGATAGCTGGATGACTTGTGCTCGCGATTTTGAATAGCTGGTCCTTTGGTGGTATGAACTAAACGTAGTTGGCAGTCGCATACGTGCAGGATAGGGCAGACTTCAATTTGTGTTTGATGTCATTGGCCAAATGATCGTTAAATTACAGAAACAGTAACACGTCCTTCTTTTGTGCTGTCTGAACTGCTGCATTGCACTTGCTCATCTTGCTGTGAGTCTCTATGTATTTTTCGGGATATCCATTTGCCAATAACGTTTTTCTCAGCATATCTTGTTCTATCTGCAGCTTATCACCGGTGCCAATCCGCCTAGCCTTGTGGAATAGGATCTTGTCCAAACCATGCTTGCATGATATTGCTTTCCTTGTATTCGTAGAACGATTGCACATAATCAGTTATTTTGCACTGGATTTTACTTTCCAGGTTTTATCAGATGGAATTGTATTTTTAAGTAGTGAAAAAGTGGGACGTGAATTTGTTCTCATATTACACCGGTGAATAACCTACAAGCGAATTGGGCTAATATTTTAGATAAGTTGTTTCTGTATTGCTCATTTTTGGGTCAGTGAAACAGAATTTAATAAAAAAAAAGATTTTAATGAGTAATAATAATATTGACTAGTTAACAGATCGTTTCTACACTCCCGAAAAACTAGAAAGACCTCATTACTGTTAAAGTGCCACTCGAGAATGGATTATTATCATTGGTATGAGGAAATAGTCTTCGACTGTAAACCTTTTCACATATTTACCGGAGTTAAAATTATTCAGTACAAAAAGAGAATATACTGTGGCAAAAAGTTCATTAAAAATGACCCGTTTTTTTCTGAAAAACAGACTAGTTCATCTAAATTGACATTTGTCCTGTGTCGTCCTCAATTTGGTGCACTTCCTGTTTTAAATAGAAGCTTGAAACTAATCCCTGTCAAACAGAATAAAGTTTACCTCAGTTCGTACCTGAACTCTATTGCCGCTGTTTCGACCTCACATCCGGTATGCAGTACAAGGTCCGTAATTAGTAATTACATCCACACGCAGGTTTCAAATTACTAAGAATTTGGACCAGCTGATGGTAATTGAATAGAACATCTTTTAGCCTGACGACCATTTAATTAGTTGACAATTGAATCAATTTCATTGCGATCATCCGTGACCTAATTTTGAAGTAACATCTGGACGCAAAGAATTGCTTTGCACTGGACTGCTGTGCACTACACAAAGTTACCGATGTGTAACCGAACGTCGTGCACGTAGTTACTCGTTCACCTACTCATAATCACGATGAAGATTCGTTACGAAAACCATTTATACGTTTAAGTTAAGAGCTTAATAGCTGTGTCGTAACAACCATCTGTTCTGTCAGTATGTATTGGATATATGATCTCAAGGAATATGTACTTTACCACAAGATTAGCAAATGAGATGAATCTAATCTGAATTGTTAAGCTTTTGCAGAAATGTCTATTTGTATAAAACTTTCATAAAACACTTAGTCAGGTTATAATTTCACTGAATTACACAGCAGATGGCTATTCAGCAATTATGTAATCAGCTTTCCAGCTGATTTATTAACGATTTATTGATTCAGATTTATGGCTGTGTACTGTACACATATTTCAGGAATTTTAACAAATCATGTTATAGGAGGAGTGGTAGAAGACAAATTGCGCTCATTTCCAGATGTGCAACAGGACCTAATTACAACTGCAATTTTGTATTCTGAAATTCAGTCACAGGAGAATGTTCTGTTTTCGAGGACACTTAGATTACTTTCAGTGGACTTGACCTTCACACGAGCCGGTAAACGAATACGTCATGATTCTGAATTGCATATCATGTTGAAGAACGGTAGAACAGTACAACAGACAGTAGTGCATTCCAGAACTCGGAAAACCGGGGCCAAATTACTTGGCATTAAGATAGGCTACAGAAATAAAACCGCTCTCATAGCGTTGGCTGATCATTAATGCTCACAATCACACGTAAATATTTTGAGTATTAGGATTACAAACGGAATTTTTCTTGCAAGGTTGACGTCAAATCATTACTGATAGGCTGTTTCTGGTGATAGAGAAAATAAAACTTGCTACACGTAGACGAATTATATGATCATTAGCTTGCGTTAGGCCGACTAGTCGGTCCGACTATCGTTTTGTTTTGAGAGATAATATAAAGACCATGACTTTGAATATCTGATTCCAAATACATCGTTGTTCGCTTATGAACATAGAAAACGTAGCCCACATTCCACGGTTGGTTGCCTTCCTGGTTGTACTTTTCTCTGAGACGAATAGATTTTTTACGGCCTAGTGTAATTTGCGGACAACGGCGGTCTGGAGATAGTGTTGTATGCTAAGAAGTGTGAATAATTCACATAAAAATCACATAAAACACTGCTGACATGATGAATGCTCACGTTTTTATCATTGAATCAATTTGATGACCGGAAAGCTGAATTTGTTCGTCGGTCAGCCTTGACAAAAGTTGACGCTGTGGAAACCTATGGCTCTTGTATGATCTTGTAAATTCATCGTACAATTTTCTTCCGTTTTCCAGGCCGTACAATGCAGAGCCACTGGTTAGATAAAATGAACACGCAGAAAGATCTTAGTCGTTAATGAAAGTTATTCAAATTTATGGTTAGTTATGACAATTAGGCGAAGTTCTGTTGAACGAAATTAATTGAAATAATTTTAGTTATTTCCAAATCAATTGTTTATCACCAACCATACGGAAAAGATAACGCTCAACATTCTGACTCAATTGTTTTGTAGAAGATTAACGCCGAAGTAACAATCATTAGAAGTGAAGTGACTGGCACATTCTGAATCAGACGGGTGGATCTGAGGACGCGGGTGTGTGGTCTAAGTGCGCACGTGGGACATTTGTGAGAGTAAAATCAATGAGACACAAGAACGTCATTAAGGCGTCAGAAACTTCAGGTCCCATGATCATTGTTTGTGCTAGTAAACTGGGCTGCGGGTGGTTTCACGCATAGGATTGCGCATAATTGGTCTTGGAATATTTGTCTTGATTTACCAAGAATTTTTCCACCCAATCGCTGGTCTCCCCATCCAATTGACCGTCAGACTACCATAGGGTTAGAAAGCGGTGGATGAACCATGCTAACCTATGACAATCTCGGCAGAAAACGTAATTAGAAAATTGTTTGCTTTCAGTGCATACAGTTCGCTTGTAATTAACTTTCTGTCCTGGTTAGTGTGAATTGAACGCCATACACAAGTGATCACGGCTGTCGCATCCTCATAGATTTTTCAGCTTATTTCCTTTGAAAAAAAGTACGCCACTTTTAAATTGTGTGTATTCTTTCCATAGGCGGCCCCACTTTCACATGGCAACTGCAACACCATCACCACACTGAAAAAGATTGAGTTACTGCACATAAATGGTGAGTCATATTTGTTTGTATGTAATCTTCCACATATCCAAATGCCTAGAAGGTCACGTGTTGCAACAAACTCTCCAGCTCCTTTTATTTCGTGCCAATTTTTAAATTAATTTTTGCTAAGGTTACAAAAGGTTTTTAAACAGTACATATTTGCCACTTCAACACTGTACAAAACGGATCCATTTGTGGGCTGATGGAACCCGGTCAATCCTCTTCACAGACATTTTAAAAGCTTTTACTCTCGAACAATTTCTGATGATGATGAATCAAGGCAACAGGTGAGTTTGACGAAATCTTGGTAATTTGGTGGAAATGTTAGCACTAGAAAGCAGACACTTCTTGCAACATTGGGAAAATTGTTCAGAAAGCCCAATTGATTTCGATAGCACCTAGATCCAGAAGGTCCGGATAGTTATGAAAGAAGATACACTAATGAGTGATTAGCTAGGGGGTATTTATTGGCAGTTGAAATGGACATCTCCGAATTTATCTCACCTAACCAATAATACAAAAGAAGTGTTAGCGCTTGCGTAATCTGAAGGAGGTTGTTCAACTGAGAACATTTTTGGGAAAGCAAACGTGAGTACTCGACTCCATGGCTGCTTTTTGGACAACGTGACAGAAGATTCACTTTTGAATCCAAAAGCAAAGTTCTCTTTGTCTACTTGTCATCAGCTCGTTAGCAGTTGTGACACATGCATTGGAAGAGTTGTGTGAAGGTTATCACGAAAGAAAATGACGAGTATCCAATATTGGTTGATGCAGTTGGTCACACGCCACAACCCAGACTAGACTGTAAAATTGAGGATTCATATTTCGTTGGTCACTAAAAGTTATTGATACGAAGCCATTTGGTCGAAATCAACTCCTCGCTTGAATTCTGGTGAACAGCTCAAAAACGCAAAATAACCTGTATTCAAGAAGGTGGGGTTTGTCGACAATTGCTACTCTGTTCCGAGTTTGTGAAAATTGTTGATGCTACAGACTAACACACCATGGCACAGGTTACACCACTTTTGAGTCGTGTTTCTTTCAGCATATTTCGTTACTATGCTCAAGTTTTTGACGTTGAGGGTCAATGTCCAAAAATCTGTTTTTTGAGGACTGACGAGAGAATCTGAAGTCGATTTGTGCATGGATTGTAAATTTCCAACTAACACTAACTTTCTGAATGCGAAAAGGTGAAAATGTGCTTGAATTCAGGTGACTCACCAAACCTATTTGATAAGTGTAACAAAGAACGTTTGTACATGGGTATGTGAATTATCATCTAACTCGGTGCTCTGATGTGACAGAAACAGCAATATTTTTTCATAAGAATGAAAATGTCATTCATTGAAGTGTCCCTGAAGTGAGTACTTCAATTTTACCTAGTTGAATTAAATAGCGCGTGAATTTATTTCACACTCTGAGCTTTGCCACGATGGTATATGAAAGGTTACTGGTACATGCGTTGTTTTACAAAGCGTCGGGACTAGTCCTCTGAAAGCGACCACGGTGTGAGGAGACGGTGGTTGAAGAAGCACTTCGTGCTGACGATTTTCACGTGAATCCTATTCGGAAACGTTGTAAACTTGTCCTTTCAGGAAGTGAAATTGTGGAATCTCATAGTAATTGCGTCTGCATCACAGTTCCTTTCACATATGATAGCTTGATCTATATTTCCGAAAAGATTACTAGCGTCATGTTAAAATTTGTGCATAGTGCAACAAACTTGTCTAACCCTCACATAGCACTAGATTGCCCTCAGCCTCGGTCAGAACCCAAAATTATGTTTTCTGTCAGTCATCTCCTCTATCAATTGTTTGGCAGTTGCGGAGAAACTTACATCAGTAGGGCAGAAAAAATACTCGAATCTAAGTTCATAAAGCTTATTCCCAAATGGCTGAGAGATGCACTAGATCGTCGGCTTGTCAGCAACACTCAGCGAAGATGAAATTGAGGTTTAGCCATTGCAACACCGTTATCGAACAAGAGCCACAGCATCAAGATTGCAAAAACCTTTATAGTCCTGATGAATGCAATGTGAGCAGCCGGTTATATGCAGTCCCAAATAACTTGGTAGTCAGTTTCGATGTGTGTCGCTCGAGAACCAGCCCAACGCGTGAATTAAGCTGTTTCATTTAAGTCAGGACTGTAAAATATATTCATAATGTAGTCTGTGTATCCTGACTTGTCTATTCAAATGGCTCAAATGGCTCTAAACAATCCTTGTTAATCCTTGTGTATTGCGTTTGATGCACTTCTGTAACTTCACTGACAATACTGTACGACACTGAATTCGATAATAACACTTTGTGATTTTCTTTATCAAGACTTCGATTATGAACTCACGAATCAATAACACAGTTTTTATCGGTTGAGATGAATATACTCAGTTTAAAATGTCACTTTATTCATTCACCTAAAAAGAGAGTGGGTGCTCGTAACAGCGTCGTGCAGTTCGGGAAAGGATGGGGTTACTGAAATTTCTCGACTTTCCGTGAAAGATCTTCTACGTACTGCGGTGGCCTGTTGAGTCATCATCACATTCGGTATCACCCATCCATACCATATAACGATGACCTCGCAATAATCACAAGGCAACAGTACCAAGCGATAGGTTAATCAGAGATCACTAATTACGGGCTGAGCTTGTGATGTAAAGTAATTCGATTTCACCTCGTGGACAGTCCGTTAAAAGGGTATTCTTGTAAGGCAATACGCTCTAGTACATGATATGTGTTGTCCCAAACGGGTCAACAATCGAATCAGTTGTTTCCCCTAGAACACTATTCTCAACCCTCCTCACGTTCAGGTAAAATGGTCAAATAATTTCAGTAGGATTACTGGGACACCATGAAGTTGACTGGTGAAAATACACGTTACGTTTCGGATACATTTAAAACTGCCGTCTAATCCGAGTCAAAAATAGTGTCACTTACAAATTTTTAACACGATTCCAGTCAGATCACCCGCCAGTCGAGTGCTTACCCCAAGAAACCTAATCGGTTGGATGGGATTTGGCAGCCACCAAAATGAAGAGTCCTGGAGATGGTAGTACTTTATTCAAGGTGAGTCGGTTTTCGGCACAGAACACTGAAAGACAGTGAGTGCAGTGTAACCTTGAAATATGCGGTAGTTCCAAAATGGTATTATCGGTAGTAAAGGTCCTCTAACTGAATTTGTGACTTAGAACACCAATGGTATGATCCGGATAATTCATCTCAACACTTCCACTTGTTCAGATAGTATCTCATGCTTAAGCCAAATCACTATCATTCTGCATTTTTAAAATGTTATGCAAAATTTGAAGCACTCACCGTTGATATTCTGCACACGCTTTCGTTTCTTCAACTAGTACTTGGAACAGCGTGGTTCAGAACAAACTCAGTCAAGAAATATTTAAGCTTTGCCTGCATTCAAACCAGTGACAGATACGCTGTACTCAAACACTGTAAGCGCTCTACAGGCTGAACAATGAAGTCCGACCCGGAACTCATAAATTTTACACTTGTTCTCACTGATACCGTTTCTGTGCTCAAAAATGTAGTCGATGAGCTCCAGCGTGAAATGATTGGGAATTGCTGTTTGGACAGTCAGTCCCTTGGATCCGTTGATGGAGTCTATATGATACGAAAGTCAGCGTGAGCAACTGAGTTCAAATGAGGGAATTTTGGACTTCCTATGTGAGTTTGTAGTTTGGCTTCATTCGCACTCTGCAGACAGAAATTCAACTAGCGTACATTTAAAAGTGTAGCTAGTTGTGAGTCATAGCCACAATGTGTTCACCTATTGACCGAGTCAACTAACGATTATTAACCACCACTGGTCAGTTTTTGACTTTTACGCGTAGGGTCATGAATCGGTAGAGTGAAATTAACCAAAGCAACGGTTCTGGAACTAAGTGATAAGTTTTTCACCCAGCTCAAATCACGACTACATCAACTGCAATCAGTAGCTGGCACCAAGTGCTTTCGAAAGGCACTCGGAAGGTTGCTGTTGGTTAGTCTGTGAAACTTCACAATGATTTTACCTTATGAAATTTTATCGTTCTTCAGAACAGTAAATGGTAACGTACTATCAGGTTTGCCACCTATGGTGGGTAAAAGTTCTGCGAGACAGAATTTTGCATTATGTGCTCTTCCTTTTCTTATGAAATATCCCACTTTGGAGTACGGAACTTCGCCCAGACTATGTTACTACATTCCCTACAAGTCTATTTGTTTGCGACTCGTTAAGAACCACATTCTGTTCAACTGGTTAGACACTTTCTATTCATCCCTAATTTGTTTTAACAAACACGTTGGAGCCGGGTTTCACTTATTTCAGGATTTCCATTTGCTAATTTGCTTCTTTCCTCATTCACGGTATCTGTTATTTTCACAGGAACTCACTGTGTCCGGTTTTGATAGATTATCTGGAAGAGGGTGTAACTGTCCAAAAAATTATTTAAGTAGGTAGAACTAATACTTATAGTGTTTTGAACTTCCCGGTGTACTTATGATTTTGCAATTACCTCCAGAACGGCCCTACCTTATGGTAACCCCTCGGTTTGCTAACCCCTCTCGAGTAGCAGGATATTTTATATAAAGCTCCCTTAAATTCTGTAGAAAGTACACTATCCTCAAATGTCACTCTTGAAACCCTAACAGTGGCCGTTAGTTCAATGCTGAATTCCAAACTATGGTAATTCTCTTCAAGTTCGTCAGTGTGTTTTGATTCACTTATTTCGGACTTAAAATTTATGTCACCCTATCATTGATTGAACAACATCTGCGGTGCGCAGCTTCCAGAAAAGTCTACGTCAAAGTTATAGGTACATCAGTCAACCGTGAAGTTCATTGGTAACCTTCGCGTTTTCGTTCTGAGGTCTCGGGCGTGATAAAATCGTGTAGAACACTAGTGTATATTTCTTGAAACTCTAAATATCGGCTTCAACAAACCCCAATCCATCTTAACCCTGTCTCACATAACTTGGACCAGACATAATGGAGGTTATCACTGTTTGGTGAGAGACCGGTCCACCTAAAGTTATGGTTGAGCCCTACTCACACAGGTTACACTCAGCTTCTCTATTGATGGATTACCCCAATCAGTATTTGTTCGGCGTTAACCCTCATCACGGCAAACCAATCAAAATGGCTAAGCGATAAGGAGCAAACGAAAGCAATTTGTTCCAGTGCTTGGGTGAACTGAGTGATTTTTGAAAGCACGTGGATTCACAACTAACTTATTCACGGAAGACTTTTTGACTGAAACAAATGCGTGCTTTTTTAAGCATACATTGTTGCGTTTCATACCAGTGTGACCAGTACGCTGAAGACAACCATCAGTTTTGGGTCACATACAAATGAGGAGATGGAAATTGATGAATTCCTTGCACATAGTGAGTTAGACATCTAGACAGAAAATGAGTTATCAAACGTAGGTTCGTTGACTATGTGTCATTCTGGAATGCCTTAATTATTTCAAAGTTCTCATGTCAAGGGATTCGCGAACATTTGTCATGAAAAAGCACGCGCTAAGCACAGATGTGGCTGCACCAGATGTCCGCGATGACGCACTCTTGTAAGCGAACGTAAATAGACACACATTTCAAGAGTTGTAAACGGAAAGTTGTTCTGTTTGTGCAGTTTCTACGACTTCAATGTAACCATCTGCCACATCAAGGGAGAATGAAAAAGTAACTGTTGAAATGTAATATAAAAAAAACTTCAGTGGACTAAAGCCTTGCATTTGTTGAGCAGAAAGAGTTAAGGAGGAAGTTACATTATTTTCAATGAAAGGGAATAGCAGGCTGCTTCTCAGATTGCCAACTTCCATTACGATTTCTCCTTCTCCCAATAGACGGCAACAAATCAGGACACGCTTGTTTCTGATATAAAAAAACGGTTGAACTAATGATGACGCGCATTAGAGTTTGCAAAACGGATATTGTTATCAGGTTCACAAGTCATCAACACAGAGTCACCGACAGTAAACACTGCATTTCCATGACATCGTCTCAAGTCAGGTTGACGCTATTTGAACGGAATTGTCATAGGGATCTTTGCTAGATAACGGTCTATGAGTAAGACAGAACGAAAATCTGATACCGATTTGTTGTCTGCCTTAGGTTAAAAACAACTTATTGACCACCTCGGAACCAACCATTTAACCAAACTGGGAAAACTATTGGTAGTTTACACGAAACTGCAAGCGTGGCATGGAGCAAGAGACGGAACGTCTCAACAGTCCACTTTTAATAATGGCTTCACGTCTCCTGCACGGTTTATTCCAGTCTCTCAAAAGTCAAAGTACACTCGACAAAAATCAAGGTCTCAGTCAACTTGGTGTAATGAATGATGTCAAAATATGAGTTACTCAGTCAGACTCAGCCTTTTACCTGAAGTCCCGCATGAGAACCTAGATCAACTGTCAGTCCAGTACCTCTCAGTAACCCTATAGGAAATCACAGATAGGCACACGATATCTAGAACGCTGCCTCACTTAGGCCACTGCACAAACGTGCTCACAGATTTCAGGAGACATTTAAACAGAAGTAACTTGTTCCACCACTTCGATTAACACTTAGCGGAAAATCGATACTTCTGAAATCGGCCAAAGTCGTTTAGGCAAACGTCTCTAGTCTATGTTGTTTATGTCAATACAAAATTAAGTGCATTTTCGTCCACCTGAGAGTAATCGATGTGAACCTCGCCAATCGAAATAGAGAACATATGTCTAAGTAATTAGCGAGAAAAAGTTTTGAGATGGCCATTATATGGTTTGGGTCGCAACCAGTTCCCTTCCCTACCAGTCGCTGGTTAATCGAACTGAACATCACTTGGATCTTATTGCAGATTTAGATACATACGGACATTTCATCTAGTTTGTATCTAAAATAAGCACCTGACTCAAGTTTTGCCCTCGACACACCTAGCGAGCATTGAACGCCGACTATCATGCTTTCATGAGGCAATTGTGTTTAACACTCTGCAAGTCATCTCACAATAGGCCCCATCGAATAATCATATCCGAACGGTTAAGCACTTTAGCCTGTGAGCAATGCTCAGGTGGGCTGGTTTCCCGAAATGGAGGCGCTTTCATTACCTTTTATTTTCAGTCGATAGCCCAGCGATCAGAACTTCTCAGTAAGTTCGAGATATCAGATTTCGATAAACAAGTTTCCAAGTTTCAGCTGAGCAGTTTACATCTAAGTATAAGAAAACATATTGCTCCGTCCAATGATTTCAATAATGAACTGTGCAGTGTAAATTTACATCTGTGGGAACCAGTTAAATTTCTACGTTTCATTTGTTTAATTGTCAGCCCATAAATTTGGAAGCAAATTTTATCAATCCATACTGAGTTTATCTGGAATTCGAAGACAGTGTTCTGATATCTCTTGCTGTTTTGAACAAAACCCTCACCTAATTACCCACTTGATTTTGCTTTCTCAAACGCTTTTAAGCATAGGACAATTTCACTAGTTTTTGCCCATCGGTTTGCGGATCAATATAACACAAATTGATCTCGAATGCTGAAGGAATGATGTACTCTCTCTGCTGTTTCTAAAAGACACCTTTCGAGCGCGTTCATAGTTTATACATTTGCTGCCAGTTAGACGCCGATAAACCCCTACGTCAGATATTTTAAAAATAGCACAAAATCAGTATCAGCAGGGAACTGGGATCTCAATAGATTAGGCTGGATGATTTCGCAAACAGGACGGTTATTTATCGTAAACTTTGACGGTGACAAACTGCTCTAAAATAAGTCACCACTATGGTTTCATTACTTTAACACAGGATACTATAACTGAGAAATAAGTATTCGCGTCCTCTCTGATTAGGATTGAGTAAACTATTTGTAAAACAAGTTAGAATGTGTTGTAGTTCCCTGCGAAAGGACACCATTGGAAACTCACGCCGAAGAAATATGGGCAAAAGTGGTCGTTCCTATCGAGACCATCGAACTGGGACAGTCAATGTACACGCTTTATCGAGCTGTTCACCGAACATCAACATTATATTTCAGACGTGCCGAATATCAAACACACCTTTTAACGGCCAAATATTCATCATTTATATGTTCTATACTCTTTTCAACAGGATTTCTCTGTCGTTCATTTCTTCAATGAAGAGCTGCACTGTTTGTTCAAACATCGGTAAAAGACATTCAGTTGGACTGTTCGGAATGTTAGTGAAATCCATCAGTTTTTTCACAGTTGGTTGAAATATCTCGTGGTAAACTTCGTTTAGTTATACGATAACCAACTCAAATCATAACTGAAACCTGATTACATATTCTCTAATCGTTCTACATAGTTCCTTTTCTAAAGTGCATTGAGAGACAACACCAAAGCTAAAATAAACTTCAACAGTAATCGCGTAACCTCTAAACACTAACGAGCTGAACCTGTTCCGACAGCATTCTACTTTTGATTAGCAAGTTTGTGGTTGAGTTGAAAATTAGTTTGAATTGCACAATACTGGGAGGCATGTCAACAATTTCCATGCTTGATGGTTTTTTGTTATACAATGTGTACAAACGAAATGATTTATTCTCATAAACTTCCAACAGTAGTACACTCGCCAACGAGAGGAAGGATATGCATGAATAAATAACTCTATCTTTTCGTCTGCGTGCCGACGGATTTTTTTAATCCACATGTTTTATAACCTTTTGTTCTACTACACGAGTCACGTTCACCAAATAGTTTGTACGTCACACTTTATACGCAGTGAAGTGAACCATTGGTTTGACAGTGTACGTGCTCAGAACCATTTACGTCCACTTTAAAGAAAACTCAACAGGACACTTGCTGGCAGTAGAATGCAAGAAAACACTCACCGAATGGAATTCATGTTACATAACATAACAGATGGGCCGCGGTACGTTTCTCCTTTGTGTTCGGATGGTGTCTGCTCGCGTATTGAATTAGCCGGAAGTCTTTCAAGTTTAGATCTTTCATTGCAAGTACTCAGTGCATTCCACTTGCTGTTGAAGAATAGTTTTTTCAATGTCAACCATTCACGGATACGATATGTCAGTAAAAGTAATGCGATTACAAAAACAACGGCGTGGACGGCTCTGTAAATAGGAAACATAAAATCGTACTGGTTGTTAGTGTTACAAGTGATATGGTTATATTTTAGTGACAAAGTGGTTTGTTCATGAAAAAATTTGCACATAGGCTGGTTTTGAATGAACAAGTGCTGTGTACATTCTGTGAGATGGGCGCTCCACTGGCTGGGTAAAGAAACCACGCCGACAGCCTCATTGAAAAACATAGCATACAAACGAGTGCACTTGTTTGATCTAAGTTTGCTACTACCAAAAAGACAGTCTAATTAATTCATATTGCTTACAAGGAATTGGAACCAGCGTTTTGATGAAAAGAATCGGAGTGCGCAGCAACTGCATAGTGCTGCCTGTTTAAAAGATTCAACCTACCTCAGTAGCATTCATTCGATGATGCCAAACGGTAAATCTGTGATTAATGAACGACTCAGTCTGTTAGCTTTGACCAGATGTTGTAAACTTTACAATTTGGCTTGTCAGACGTTTCCTCTGTTTTGTAATATATGCTGTTGTTCAGCAAAGTAATTCCGTCACCGTTATGCCCGTGCGGGTTGACACCACTCTCTGTTGAAGTAGCCTATAGAGGCCGACTTGACTTGAAGTGGCAAGACCTTTCTAACCGGTCGATTTTGGATCCGAGTAATGATGATGTTAACTACAGGTGAGGCTGAATAGTAGGTGGGGTTTGGTGCAAAATTTGCTGGCGTGTTGGGCGTGTTGGCGGCGCCAGCAACTTTCAGTGATATCTGCTATAGTATTTTTGTTAAGAGACACCGACTACTGACACTTTACATTAATAAAGTTACGCGGGTAACCCTCATCTCTTAAAGTGTTCCTGAATAAACCGCTGTATGATTTTGAGTACAGAACCTGTGCGATGCAGAATACGACGTTCTAACAGACCTTACCTGACATTGAACTGGAGCAAGACTGTTGGTGCGCATACGCTGATAAGCCTACGTCTATCTGATGTAAATTGGCTTCAATATTGTGACTTTACTGTAGCGGGAAGCTCCGTAAACAAAAAAAGCTATTTTATCATTTCATTCCATTTCAACACAAATTTTATGTTTTCGCCAAGACAAATGAATTGCGACGCGAACGGTAATTCCTGTTCCCCAATTATACCCATTGTTTGTCATTCACATAATCGTTACATAAAGAACGCTTAACGTTCGAGACTGTGACTATTACTCTGGATGTGTGACGAAGCTAACGGTCAGGCTGACTCACAGTGATTCAATCGAAGGAACACCATGACTTCATGCTAATGATTTTTATCTTGGAGAGAACTTCCTGTGTAAATTAAAGAATTACAACAGAAATCCTGACACACCGAATGGGGTTTAAGAAGGACCAGCTTCCCGTGAACTATTTTGTGTGCAGGGTACCTTGATAAACCGTGAATGAATGTCCACTGTGGCTATTCATCTCAACCAAATGCTCTGATTCGAGTGTAATCGAGATGACGCAAAGCTATTATTCACTGTGTCACTTAAGACAGATTTTCAATGGTCGACTAGTCGGTGTTAGGTTGAGTTAACCTTGGTGAGAATGGGCTTCACTAATGTTGTAGTTATACGTCTGGGGTAACCTGTACGTTGGTGATGTTCTTATGCATGGGGGTTTGGGCGATTTTGGAGTTGTTTTTTCGTTCATGTTAAATTCAAGTAAGATCCGCACTTCTTAGAGGACCCACCTTCTCAGCTCGTTTGCGTTGTCAGGGACAGAATATGGTCTGTATACTGTAGGGTTAGAGAACATCGTGCTCACCTTCTATTGTTTGCATCCTCCTATCTGTAACCAATGTACCTCTGAGGACACAGTCTCGTTGAGATATACTAATACCCGTGTTGCTCCTCACCACTTGTTTCTGCGAATCCTGATAATAACCAGTGCAAACAGAGAGTACTTATCCGAAATTGGGATTCACATTAAGCTAATACTTTCAAATCAGCTCAAAACAGCATCGCTGGTTAACAGTGGTTTAGTCAGTTGCTCACAAAATGGTTCAGGTTGTGATTCTGTCGCAGCATTATTGATTCATGTATGCTGAATGCGGAATGCTGGGTCGAATGCGAGGGTCCCTGATTGCTGTTTTCTCGCATGCACCGAAACTAAGTTGGGTACGTTAATCTTGGCGTTTACGAAGTAGTCATTTTGTAACCGAGCAATTCCCTCAACCGTTTTAAACTAAGACCATTTACGGTCACCAAACCGACACCTTTGATCATTCTAGGTAAGAGAATGCTGCACTTGACCGGTGGGCTTATGAAGGAGCCACAAGGAGCAAACAAGACGCACTCTTCCTTATCTGCGGTTATCATTTCCAACCTAGTTTAGTGCGAAAGCCCAAACATCGAGCAACGGGATGTTGTAGGACTAGTCGTATGAGGTTTCAAGGAAAGTTCTCAAAAAGTGCTCTGTTTGTGATCCTTTGTCCGACTCAATCCTTGAACTTCACTGAAAGTAGCCAGTGGCTAGTTCTCAAAAATAATCAATGCCCGAAAAACGATATATGTCAGTTTTCTTTACGTAGCACTGATGTGTTAAAAAGTGAATTCTGCAATTGACCGCACATATTCCGTTGCAAAATTACGTTTCTTAGGTCTAATCCGATGAGTTATAGTCCACTGTCTTGACCGTTCAGCCTTTGTCATGTATGTAATCCAACGATTTACTTGTAGCTTCAAGAAAACAAGCATTAGAGGAACAGAAGGGAGCATACTCTCAAATTTGTAGTGAATGCAATAATGCAATCGAGATAAGTACCTCAGTATCTGAAACGGAAGTTGTTTTTACTCGCGAAAAGCCTGACTGTAACATGTCATGTGTATCACTTTCATTTTGCTTATTGTGTTTTTGTGCAGTCGCAACCAAAACTTATTCAATTTTCTGAAGTTGAGATTCTGTTTTGGCAGGACGTGATGACACAGACATTTTTTCTACAGTGAAATAAAACTGTCCACTCCAACCTGAATTGTTGTCACGTGACGTTATTTTTCTATGGCTATTTCAATGCATAGAAACTGTCTAATTTACTGTTTCACATACGTGACTACTGAGAATAAACGGAATGCTTACATCTTGCAATGTCTTCTTGCCGTTTTTTGTGGTCCTAATTAAAATAGTTGATGGTCCACTATTTTCACCGATTACATCGAGAAGATATTGACTCAAAACTACACATAATTTAGATAACTGTAGGTTGATTTGATACACGCATAACCTGAAAGAAATCGAAAGAGGTTTTTTTATTAAGTCATAACTTCAGCTTTGAAAAAGTTACAGTATTTGACAGGGTGTAGAACAATTTTTAGTTTGAATATGACCGAATGATTGAGTAGGTGATTTTTGCGTGAGCAAAACTGATCGATTAACATTGTCTCGATAAACGTGAGCTGAGACGGGTTGCACTAAACGATAATAAACTTCAAAACATCTATAGTGGCGATAAAATCTGATGATAAACACATTAAAATTGAATATGAAACAGAGGAACGCAAATTTTTGAAACTGAAGTCAGGCAGAAAGCGATTCAGGGTGCCATCAGTATCAACTGATTAAAACCTTTTGGTTCTATCTCCATGTCATCCCAGGTACAAAGTTTTAAAATGAGATCCTGCGGATTCTTTTTCATTATTTGCTGATGTACTCTGTAACTTTTCGACGAGAATGTCATCACTATTTCCACTTGTAAACATCTGATTAACCATATTACCTATTTTTAATGGGTATTCAAAAGTAAAACACCTCTTTCATGCATCACGGTAATAGCTTAACTAAGATACCACGGGGTCCGGACTGCCTCGAACGGCTGCGTGCTACTTTGAATGCGAATGGATATTGTGGTATAAAATTAGGGGGCAAACAGAATGAGCGCAAATGGTGAGCAGAAAATTGACAGCTAGTTATCGGTGTGTTTCAACCAGGTAAATTCATATATCGCGTGCCCCAAACCCCAATCATGACGTGAACGGTTGACAGATTATTGATGGTTCATAATAACATCAGAACACTGAGGAATTTAATCTCTAAAAATTCTAGTCGCGAGACATGTTGGAAACTTCGAGTTAGCAGCTAACTTCAATAGCCCTTGAACAGATAACGTGGTACCAGAAGAAAAAACTTCAAAAAACTGAACTGCACTGAGGACGCTCTATGTAATCTCATTGTTGACTAATCAACTTTTGTCTTGATAGGCAGACCCGTCTTGAGTGCACGGATTTAAAGTGATAAGTATTCACAAACTTACTAATTAGTTTCCCTCTTTTGATTTCAGGTGCACTGTGTTCGTAACTGTCGGACAAGATCCAGTATTGTCCAGATTTAATGAAGTTGATGCTCTGTTTCTATCCACCCATTCATCTGGCATTTTAAAATTTTGAGAAAACCGATTAACTTGTGGTAAAAATGACACCACCGTCGATAATGTGCTAGCCATTCACATAATGTTTGTCCTAGAAAGAACATTAATACCAGTTGCAGTTCTGGTATTTTTCTGGAAAATACCGTCGGCGCTTTCATTTATATCGTTAGAATTCACAGCTATATCTCACTAAGTGATTTCCGTTCCCTGTCTCCATATATTTCCAGATTGAGGGTTCCCTCTTCTTGGGTGCTGAACAGTTATGCATTAAGTTCAATGAAGCTGTCGGCTGTATTTAAACGGTCATCTCTTGCGTAATATGCCGGGTTTTCGAAAACCACAAATAATATGAACGAAGCGAATCAGAAAGTTAAAGCTGGTTCTTGAGTCCAGTGGTTTTCGAATTTTTATGAAAATGCAGTGAGTTTTTGCCTGCAAAACAGAAGCTGTTCTGTATAGAAAAAGTTAATTTAACGGCATTTATTACACGGAGAATGAGAAATGAATACCGCTTACTGACACGTAGTTAGAAAGGAATATATCATAGAAACGTCCCCAAATGCGTTTATGTTGAAAACTGTCTAACCTATTAGTCTGTGAGAAGTGGACACAAATTTTTCAGTTCACAAAGTAAACTCTCATCTAAGCAATACTAATGATTACTTTAACTGGCAGTAGAAAAGGTTTTCCTCTAAAATGACTCTCGATTCTCCATTCAACGTTTTCACCAAGTACAATCTTGAAAGGTTGAATGAACGTGAACTGCTTGCTTTTTGTGGCTACCGAAAAAAACTATCGAATTGGGATAGCAATATCTGTTATTAATGTTATACAAAGTAATAACATCTGTCAGTTGAAGTGTTGAGGTCCACAGGATAATTGAGTAGAGTCAAATCATTATTTGGTCATTGCACAACTCATTCCTTTACAATAGTCAGCGTACAAATCAGTCCTACCGCCCCATTGTCTTAACACTTTTCTATTACACACGCTGAGACAGTGGCTCATCCTGTAGTCTTCTGAATTAACCTCGGTAACTAATATGGATGTTCCCTAGCGGATTGGTGTCTAAAACCAGCTGAACGTGCTATGCATCGTTCTGTTTCTGATAACTATACTCTTGTTCACATCTTCAACAAATACGATACGTTTGGAACTCTTCTTCAACATTCAACGTCATAAAATGCCACAAATAAAAATTTCATCTGAGCATTTACAATAGTCCCCTCAAAAATGTGTAAATTAAGCAAAGAAACATATTTTTGCTCTGTATTTCGTAAATTCAACGGAATGTGGCATAAAACCGCAATGGAAAAACCAGGGGCTGCCATATCAACTAGTAGGGATTTAAAAGAACATAAGTCTGACAATACTCGTTGCAATACTCTATTGTTGTAAAGTGAATCCAACTTTTAGTCACCTGCTTTAGTTGTGATGTAAAGTAGACCAAATACGGTGGAAGAAATTTTCTATGGGCAGTTGAAGATTTGGTTAATTTCAAGCTGAACCTTTATCACTTGATTACAGCCCTTGTATTCCGAAAGAATGTTCAACCAGTTTATTCTTAAAAATCATTAAACTTGATCTTCGTTCTCGTTAAAGAAGATTTGATGAAATAGAAGAGATTCGGTTGCGGCAAATCACGATGTCAACTGGATTAAAATGAGCCACTGAAACAACATGCTCAAGAGCAGCAAACACTATTATCTTAACTAGGAAGCCACATCGAAATTTTGGCAATTTTATATCTGGACTGTATCATGAAATCTAACAGACCACTCATTAGTAGTACAGTTTCATTGCTCAACAGTGATGTTAGTAGATGCCAGTGTAGGAGGCCTGGGAAATCCTGCTAAGGTAATTCGTCTCTTGGATCATTTGGTGGACTCCGTATGAAATAGTGGTAACAGAGTCTAAATGTCAGTCTTCCGAGCTACAGGTGTACCTTCGTAGTTATGCCTGGCGGTTGAATGTGCTAATTACTTCGCTGGTTCGAGTCCAGCCGAAACCCTGAATTTTCCCAGCAAGATCTCTAAATTATGAAACCTGTCGCGCTAATAATCAGTAGTGTAACGTTAACTTAACGAAATCTCCAACTGCACGCCAATAGACTGAAATACCACCTTGAAGTCTCAGTGAGATCGGAGACTTCGATCTGTTCCTGAAGCCAAATTCGCAGTGTTCTCGATTAGAGTTAGCAGAACAGTTAACATACCTCTTTTCGAGGAGATCAGTCAGCCTGATCACTATTCACATGCGAACGTGATTGAGCATTCACATATGATCATTCGACCGTTCTTAATTTAAGGTCAGTGGTACAGTGGTCAACATGGTAGACTCATAAAAGCATGGCTAGATTTCTAACCCCGGCAGCGGCAAGTATTAGTGACGAACGGTCTATTGCTTCATTCCAAAAGATGTTCGCAGCAGAATCTATCTGAATGTGAAATCTGGGATCAGTTGTGAGTGAGTTTCAATTCGAAACAGAAGAATTGCAACTTGTCTATAAATGTGGCATGTTTGGTCATTTGCGACGGATGACCGTCGCTCAAAATGAACCACAGCTAGTGTCTGGTCATCCTTCGTGCAATTTGTTCCTTACAGCATCCGTGGTCCGGCTTTGATGGCCGTAACGATGGTATACTGGATTAATTTGAAATTTTTCTAAAGAAAATTTCTGACACAGCAACCAACGAGGTCATTTCATTTCTACCATAATACGAGACTGTGTGCCGGAAAAAATTGCCTCAGCCAATTACTGAACTCTCACCTCCACACCGTTTTCAACAAATGTCTGAAGATCAGTCGTTTCTGCAATGTATACACTCTTATCTTGTCACGTTATGCTTTTGAGAACATGGTTGTCTCAAAATAGACCACACCAGTTACATAGCGCTCAAAGATGTTATATTTTACGCACGTAGCCCATCTTTAATAATAATGATCTGTATTTGATTGATCATAATATTACCGCATATAAGCTCCGCCACGTTCTGCCTGTATATTTTATCACAAATCCTGAATATTCCTTCCCAGACAAACAGAAGAAACTGTTGATTTTAAGGAAATTAAAACAAGTAGTTCATTTCAAGGCAAAACACAGTCTAAATAACGCTCTTTCCAGCACTTTGGATAAGGAAAACATATGAACACACTTGGCTAGCTTATAACCGACACTCTGACGGAGCGGAAGACGGTAAAATCCAATACATTTCTTTGCGTGCATAGGGAGTACTATCATTAATTCGACATTCCCCCCATCATGCTGAGGTAGTAGGGCATCAAAACAATATTTGTGACCAAACAAGACAAACCGATGCGTCAGGTTTATATCACCTATAAAAATTACAGAATGTCTTCCTTTGCGGCTTGGAATATGACAGTTTATGTGTGAATTGCGTCTACCTTGTGACATGTCATGAGTGGTTACTTAGTAATGGATGAGGATGAGTTTCGGTCCAACGGAAAATGGCGTTATTGGAGAGGCCGGTTGAGCTAAATTCTGTACATCCGGTGTCTATCAACACTTCCGATATTACAATCAATGTGGCAACGTGGGAACTGCTGGATCTTGTGGATTGTGACTTGATCAGTCCGGCCTTTCTGGCTCAGCTACACAAGCAATTTCGTCACGTGCGGAGAGTTTGGTGGAGGTAAGTGCCAAACTAAGTCTACGAAATATTGGTGACCAGTTCTCGCTCCTGTCGTCTTTCAAAAGCATCGCCCCTAAACGGTGTCTGTTAGAACACAATTTCCTGCGGTCAAGTTGGTTGATAAAGTTTTATATACCGTTGTACCTCACCTTCTTCAGAGAAGAAAATGGGTAACGATTTTCTTTTCGAAATGTATGAACCCATCCAACTTTCCTCTGCAACATTCTATCAAGCAATGTTTATTCGGTTCTTGTGAAGACGGTCGGCATCTGGTTCCTTCCGTATCTAATAGGGCACATACTAACGAATCATGGATGTTAACTGGTAGCTATGTTGTTTCTAGTAAAGTAGATTTATAGTCTGACGGCGATTTCTATGACTTAAAGCAAACATCGGAGAAGTTGTTCGGAGCTTTGCTGTAACCTTTCCCTCTTGGACTAGTATTGTACATGTTTCAATTTCAACAAACATTTTCCTCATTCTGTATGATCACAGCAGCGAGCAAAATATTACCCAAATAAATTTCATAGTGTAAAAGATTCAATAAAATTGGTGACTTGCAGTTCAATGAAGTCCTCAAAACAATGAAGCAATGTTGACAAGCTCCATTTCTGTGTACATAACTGTCACATTTAAATGTTTCCTGCTGCGCAGATTTCGTTACAATCTGTCCTGATTATACAAACTGTTGTTCCTAAAAACCTCTTCGTTGCGATTGTGACATTTAAAAATTCTTGCGATTAACCCGATATCATGCTCACGGAAGCATCTTTCTTAGTCATTTGGATACAATCAAAGAAAATAACAAATCTTCGTTTTCTTTTCATTCTGACCACTAATCTCAAAGGTCACTGATATGTATCAACATACACTGAGGTACGACATTTCGTACTTCGCTGAGCCACACCTATTTCCGCTTTGTATAGGAACCAATCTCATTTCAGTAGGTTAGCTTGAGAGTGATCGTGCTTTTGCTTAAGAAGAGATTTCAAAACATTTTTTATTTTCAAAGTAATATCAACATTATTCGAGAGGACAGAAGCGTGCAAGTTACCAGCAGGCAGGAAGGGCCGTCAACAAAATTTACGAAATTAAGGATGACAATGTTTCAAGTAGAAATTTTTCAGTTGGTGTTTTTTAAACAATGGCTAATTAATTTAGATGAAACTTATAACTTGTTTTGACCCAATTATTCCTTGTTTACATCAATGCTACATGAACGTGTTACAGCAATTAGGTTGACATTGATGGCCCAGAGGCATCTGAGTGGCTAAGTTGTTTGGTTTGAGAATAGAATAGTGAAAAATTGCAACAAAACGTGTGAATTTAACGACTATATCTAACTACATAACTGTTTTACTAGTAAACATAAGAGAAATCTAACAAACTGAAAAATCGGATAGTGTTGCAAAGGAATTCAATGTTTTCATACCCTAATAGACACCAAGTAGAATAGACTTCACCTGAGGTAAGCCACAAAGGGAAATGCTAAATCTTATGGGAGTGCTAAATAAGGACGTTTTAATTTAAAGCAGTCCACTGGACATCGATTGCAACACGGCGGCATTCGCTTGTGAGTGATGTTGAAGTTGCCCGATCGCCTCGAGAGAGGACACAATAACTGTCTCAACTCAACTCGATGACAGCACCATCAGGACTTATTTTCCAGTTGAAATCTCAGAAGTCATAAAATGTTTTCATTCCTTTAACTTGAGGAGGTACCCTAATCGTGTTGTCACCGAGATGATTTAATAGGACAGTTACGGTTACTCCTCTCGAGGCAACCACGCATCCTGAGCATTACTTTTTTGAATGTGGCTCAGCGTTTACATATGGTGTTTAAGTCGTGCTTAATGTGAGACGAGTGGTCAACACGATTGTCTCATGGAAGAGTAACGAGAATTTTAATCTCGGTAGTGGCAAAAGTATCCACTACTGGCAGGCTTTATCCAAAGCGAAATCCGGATCTAGTGCTTCTTTTCGAAAGAAGCTGACCGAGAAGTTTGTGAGAATTTGACGACTACGTTCAATTGCGACTGATGTTCAGTTCGTGTAAAACTACAATCCCATACTACTCATCAGTTAGCCGGATAGGATTTTCGAAGAATAAATACTTTTCGACCACTGGACATACAGCTAATAAAGATGTGGCGTCTACGCGATTTGCTTTTGCCCTAAAAATTTTCGGGTTCCGCATAACGAAAACTATTGCTTCAATTGTGCATAGATGGCGGAGGAACGTACCTCTTGAACATTTAGGGTTTCACAAAACAATGCACTAGTCAGAGCCTGCTGCACTACATTGACGACGTGCGCCATTCATTGATGATTGCTGCCTCATTATCACAAGCTGGTCGGATATTTTTCCATTTTGTTGCAGAACCTGAGCAGCTGGCACGAAGGAAGCTTTGAAAAATACAGCAGGAAAACCAAAAGTTCACTACTAATCAACACTGGCCAAAATATCGATTAACAAGTTGATGATTTCTGTGAATTCAACTTGGAGAGAAGTCCTAGTTCAAGGATCATCGATTGCAGATAACAGGACAGTTACTGTGTCTCCTCTTGAAACGATCGGGCAACCTGATCATTACTCACAAGCAAAAGCGTTTAAACGTTCACATATGATAATTCGGTCGTGCTTAATGTGGGTTAGTGGCATGGTAGTCAACAATAATTCTACATGAAATCGCGGTTAGATGTTTAGTCCTGGCCATGGCAAGGATATGCACCAATAACGAGTTCTAATGACAGCCAAACTCGATTCAGTTGCTTCTTTTTAAAAGAGGCTGACTGAAAAGTCCATGGGAATGCAATAGCTGCACTCAATTATGGGTGGTGTTCAGTTTATATGAGAACCAAAACTCCCTACTACTCATCAGAAATGCAGAATTGTTAGAGTAAGGCTAGGGATCTTCATGATAAGATGCCATCATGTGTTGTTTTCAAAATAACATACTAAATTCATCTATACCTGTTGATTCGTTCAATAAGTTGGAATGGTTCCAGACAATGAATTCACTAGTACGGTCTTTTTTTTGACTCGCAAATAACCCACAGTATCTCACACCGAATTCAATCAGCTTCTTTTTTTCAAGTGACGAGGTGAAGACCTCTCAAACTAGCCCGTGGTTCGATTACGTTCTGTCCACTTCAATGGAAATCGTAAACGGGGTATTTACCAACCCACTTTTGTTAGATAACATTGTTATTTTTATCCATCAGAAGTAATCCAAGTGTGGAAATTCTTGACAGCATTTTCTCAAAGGACACTTATCCTAGGCGTTGTATATTACTGGGCAAATTACTGGTAGAACAATCGATGTGAATTTGCTACGGTTCGTACTCAGTACATCTGAACTACCTCATCGTTAGTAAAGATTACAGCAAAGATAGTTCGGTTTGTGCATTAGTGAGCTGCGCGTTCTGCTCCTGTTATTGATTGTCAGACGCTCGAAACTACCAATCACAGATACAACGGCAGTTCAATGCTTCTGGTAGGTCTTCTATCACTGTGATTCTAGAAGAATTGATTTGACAGTATGGTGAATCTATTTGGACAATTCTGATGATAACTCCGGTTACCGTACTTCCCCCTAATTCGAACCATTGACAGTACATTCTTGAACAACCCGGAGTTTATCATTATCGTCCTCTAACACCAGAGAGCCCAGGCCTAGAATCTTCGCGAACTTACTAACTTTTCCAATTTTACTGGTTGATTTCGCCATTCACCACCATTCCTCCTATCGCTCAAACAGTTTTAAAATCTGTTTGCAATTGCCCATAAGCATACCAATCTTCAGGGCTTTGTGTCCAACCGTTACCTAATAGTAGATTGAGTGGCAGAAGGCGATTAAAAGAATGATTCACGTTCGTCAAAATTCATTCAGTCAACATGAAGCCAAAGAACAAAGAGGCGCTTCTTTAATCCTTTTGGGTAAGTGGATTTACGGTCCGCAGTGGTAAGTTCAGGGGCAATATGTCCGATCACACCCAATGGAATTGACCCGCGAAACTGGACCATGCAGCATGAGAGTTGCTCATTTTCTTAGATCAAAGGTCTACAGATATTTTATTCTTTTTAGTACTCGTCTAGTCTTGTCTGAATCTGTTGTTGGAAAGGTGGGATTTGAATCGTGTTTTGTCATGTTCTGAAGGACAAAAACGGAGGTGTTGAGGCACTCGATTAGTTGAACCCCTACATTTGTTACAGCTCCACCAACTGTACAGAACGAAACACAAAGCGTGAAAGAGTATACTGTTTTACGTAATTCAGTACGGAACTAAGAACAACATCCATATGTTGACTACAGATACGACCAGTATGACAATTATCCAATGATCAGCTAACGTTAAAGCACTGGTTCATAGTGTTCTCTTTCAGATCAGTGCAAGTTGAGACAGAGCACGCAAGGTGTGTTAGATATAGATGAGTTGATTTGAAAGAACCCGTGGTGTTAAATTATTTTTGAAAACATCCATAATTAGTATTCCAATGAGGCTCAAGTGCTCACGTAGACCCAACCAATTCAGGAAGTACGCACAAACTTGTGAATAGTCAGAATGTTATGAGCATTTCCCATATTTCCGATTGCGCATTGCAAATACGATCATGTGAATATCTGTAGACTGATAACAACGATGATGAAAGACTATTCTTATGGAGTATATTGCTCAATATATTGTAATAGGGTGTCTTTAATGAATCGAGTAACGCTTACCAACGTAACTTCACACACTTCTCCAATTAACTGAAAGATTTTCATTAAGGCACTCAGAATAGAAACGGGAATCGCTAAGTCTACAACTCAGCATTCTCCAGCGGAGCCATTTACAGGTTTATCTAATATATTTTATTACTAACAAATGGCTGTGAAATCAAAAATTACAACTTCCTTCGGAGTAATTCTTGCTGCCAACGAAGTCTAGACATCAAATAACAGTTATATGAATGAGCCGTTGGTTCTAGCGCCCAAGAACGAGGTGGTGGACAAGTGTTCTGACCTGATGAGATCACTTTAGCTACTGACACGCAGGGAACATGAGACAAAGATGTGTGAGTAGGCTTCATTATTATAATCCAGGCAGTTATCTCATTTGGTCACGGTCTTTTGGTAGCCGGATTTCAATTCCCTAACGTGTAGCTGGCTTCCAATACCATCTGATGATCCCTTCCGGAGGTAAAGGGGCTACCGTCTTCTAGACGGATTAACAAAAATGTCTGGCCGATTTCTGCCTTAGAAAACCAGTGCAATAGGTCTCAAAAGAAACGAGGCTGTGATTAAACCATGCACAGAAGTGGCAATTAAACTACTCATTGAGATCTTTCCTACATCCAGCACTAGAATAACACGCACCTCAGATCAAATAAACCTTTGGGCATTTTCTTCAAAGTACTTTCTAAAGTAATTGTTTGAAATAAACATTTATTGGTTTGGTTGTTTACCTAAGATGGAACTTAATAACAGCCAACAAACGGACTAAATTCGGGCATGGAATGACCACTGCTTTTCAGTTTGTTGTTGAGTTATTGAAGGAAATTCAATCTGAAAGTTAACATCTCGACTTAAGCTTCAGATATATAAAAGCGATTACGGATATGCATGAATTCACAGTCTGCCTTTGATTTTTAATAGCATTCTCAACAAACTATGATAGAAGCTATCAAAAAACGTATATTTCTGTTTAAAAGATACCACAAGGGATGAGGTGTCTGACAATAATCAGTCGAGGAATCTCAAGCTAAATCAATTTCCAGTGATTTCGAGAAAAGACGAATGCTCCGATAGGTGTAAGGCTGACTCACTCGATGAAGTCGTAGCCATTAAACCTGCAGAGGTGACGGTGTCCAAACATTATGAAGAAACATAGTTCGAATGAAATAACTTGAACAGTCTAACCATAAGTTGAACTGTTACGTCAGGACTTATGTACACACTGACTGACACACTTTGATGTATATCGTCTTACTTAACATCAGCAACATAGAGTTTAACTTAGTGAAATATGATTTGTCTAAGTTGGCTGGGTCATCTAGAGGTACCGTCTGTTGCAAACAACTAGCAGCTGATATTAATGAGTTAGTGCTTTCTTTTCAGATGGCTTTATTGTCACGATGTGATCGATTATTCCTTCAACTAACCCACAACGTGCCACATTTTGGTGTTACGTATTTAGCTGTTGAACGTGAATAAAATGAAACTCATCGTGTAACTTATTTGTCATTCGCCCCAGTAAGTTATACCAAATAGAACAATGGATCAAGTGACCAACATAAGGCTACCTCTCCGAAGCGAATGGCTTGTGGTCTAGTGAGTTAAAGCTTGAATTGGGTTACGAAGTTTGCCGATTAGAATCAGCATCTAGCTAGCTACGTTTGATGGATCTAAACGCGAACAGAAGCAGTCTAAGAACAAGTGTTGAGGGGCCGCAACAGCAATTCAAATTTCAACCAGAGCATGTTAATCAGCTCACGCTGATTACCAGTTGAACTACACATAATGTTTGTACGGGGTTCAGAAAGGAAACCTGCGCACATCTGATAAAGCTCAATAAAACGCATGGGTTCCTTCTATTGCTAATTGATGGAGATCAACTCGAAACTGGTTGCAAGAAACTTAACCAGTAAACATAGAATGAATAATGTAAATCATTTTTCCCAATTTCGGTAGGTTTTGCACAAACACGCAAATGCATTAGACAGATGGTATGGTAGTTACAAGATGTAAGTGATTTCGATGAGTAAAAATTGAACACTAATAACATTTGATTGTAGCTTCCGCAGTCACACAGTGATTTCACTCAGCCTACTTTGAAACGAAACAGTACGCCCGAAGTTTTTGTTTTTTATCCACTGTATACTTCTCATGCCTTGTTTCTATGCAACCTGCATGCTATAGAAGTAATTCGAACTTCTCATCTGTGCTGGTACTTTTGAATACCGAAATATGGTCTGTATGGAGCGCTAAGTGACGCTTGCTACATGTTACTGAACGATGCCTTTTCGAGTAAGATGGAAGCAACGTCGTAGAAACATGCCAACGAGCTAGTCAGTCTTTCTCAACTGGTAAAAATCCGATATATTCTGTTAACCGATTGTGTGAAACTGGAACAAAGCCGCACTGATGCTAAATGTACACTGCAAACCGAGTATCGGACAGCCACTTTGTGTGGTACTGTTGAATATATTCGTGGGCAAAGATCGTTGATGTCAACGCGTTTTGAAGTAACCCATAGTCACTACGGCACAGTTGATGTGATATGTTCAATCTCACAATTCTAAGCACTGTCGAACATTCCTGCATAACAGTTACAACGATAAAAAGTATACGAGTGACCACGAAAGGAAAAGCTTAGGCTTGGTACAATTTATGCCTGTGTAACGGCACGTATTTTACAGCACTATTTCCAATGTCGGATCAACGACATTCTACACATTTACGTGTCGTTTTCAAGCTGCTATGTGGGACCTGTTGGATCGAAGTCAATTTAATTCGGGATAATTTTCCCGTTTATTCAACCTTTGAAAAGGATTGCGACCTTCGATTTAATAATGTACTATACTTTGCAAAGTTAAATACAAATCTATCCTAGATTTTGTGAAAAAACTTCAATCTTATGAAGAGAACCTGAAGCGGAAATATTAGGTCAGATCCATTTGAGTTCACAGTTCCCAAGTTGTAGTTTGTGTTTACTGAATCAAATGAAACATGTGCTGACAATGCCATCCGGAACTGTTTTGCTTGGCATAGTGTCTACGAATGTGTGCACCGTTGTGTGTTAGTCTGTTCTCAATGCATAAACTGTGTCATGCAATGGCCAATTCGATAGAAAGGAAGTTGCAGTTCAGAATTTCTGGGTTTTTTTTTACAAACCGGCTGACTGATTCAAGTGAAACGATCTTGTCATAATGACCAGGTACAAAACGGCGTTTCAGTTTGTACTAAACATCTAGTTTTTCACATGTAGCTTATTGTAATTTGTTGGACAGATGGACTTTCGCTTAACAAAAATATAATTTCCCAATTTGTAATACTCTATGTTTCAACCACCTCGGGTGACCTTTCTCAGAAGTGTTGTAATCGAAATGTGATTTCCATTACAACACTCCTGAGGAAGGCCACCCGAGGTGGTTGAAACGTAGAGTATTACAACTTGCTCGTAACGTTGTGTTATTCCCAGTCTGTTTGTCAATGACATGTTAAACACGACGCCCGGACTATTCAACTTCATTCGTACTACATTTGGTGCGGATATCTTATAATTTCCCAAGCTTATTAAACACTTCGAAAGGCAACTGTGTGGAGAGTGATAAGCAATTTTAGTTTTGAGACCGTTTTATCACATTGTTTTGTATCCCGAGTGGTTTATGTAATCTCTTGCAACACTGTCACGGACAAAACATTCAACAGAATGGTTTGTTGCACTGTTGCCAAAGGAATCCGACTTACATCTTTTTAAGCTATACTGATTCTATCCGAATCTGTCGCACCATATATATATATATTCACATTTCCAACGTGAATAAGCCTATTTGCTGTTGATGCGGGCATTTCAGTAAAAGTCTTTTTTACAGTTCCTGATGAATATCGATCACTGAGGAATTCACCATTTTTTGCCAATCTCGCTAATTTCACTCATTTACATTTCAACTGACTTCAGAAGCTCTAGACATTTTGTATTCGGATACGATTGCTCCTGCTGGAAACTCTTCTGGATTTTTTAATTCCTATGCTGAACGGTAAGAACGAAAAGCCAAATTGGCTTCTTCCAGATCACCATACGTCAGTCTGCATATCAGTCAGATCGTCCCCGCCCTGTTTTGCAATACTGTTCATGTTGTCTAACTGCTTGACGTGGAAGTGCGACTCAACAGCTGGCCTTCTAACACCAACATTTTTTCTGTTGGTTAATATCATCAGTTGAATGGAATTAATTTGAATCAGATAGACTAATAAAAGTGAGCGAGCAATTTTGACTCGATGAATGCCAAAAACTCGTCAGTGATCACTTGATCGTTGTTGACTGGAACATCCTTCACAATATCAAACGGGCTTATTACCCTTGGGTCAACGATTACTCAGTTAGTGCGAAGTTCTAAACATACTGTCTGTCTAAGGAAGTTCAAATCATGTTGTGGCAACCATACCTATCTGATCTGCAGGGGCTAAGTAAAACAAACTACTCTATCCGTTTTGTTCAGGAGTACATCATACCACAAGATAAACGTGCATAACTCCTGCACACATCTGCGAATGAAAAAGTACTAGTTTCCATATAAAATGAGATCTAGAGCGTACACAAATTATCACACACATTATCTTCAAATTAAGTATGAAAGAAAGTTAAAGCACACAGCACCTTTTCTTGACCTGCGGAGGTAACTGTCGTTTTTGACCACGTTTGTATAAACAGACTGAATTTTGTTCCCGCTTGGTACACCCTGTTGATTGCACAAGCACACTCAACCCCACGATCGGTTTCAATTTCTATTGGTGGCTGAGAGGAAAATTTTGTAAACGCTGGCTCTCTAAGTGATACTTTTAGTAATATTTCTTTAGTGGTCAGTCACCTGGATTCCGTAAAGATTACTGTGACCCTCCGAGTCTTGTGACGCTGCTCTTATGTAAAAGAATATTGCTTGTCCAGGCAACTCATAAACGTGGCTTCTTTTGCTTCGGCTAACTATTCTTAACTTTTGCATGCTTGCTGCAGTCTTCTTCTCTGGTTCTACATGTCCATGGCTGTCTGTCGTGACGTTCGTTGACATCTTTGGCTTGAAAATACTTGAAGGCCATCTTGCCCGGTTGATTGTTAAATCTTTGTGAACATCTGAATAAACCGAACTGCTTTAGTCGAGCAATGATACGCATTTTATTATGACCCATGAAGTGAACACGATCATACTCATGATAGCCCTTGGCTCACCTGAGAAACGTACAAAGAGAGCGTTCCACTGAAACCTATTTCTGTGGTCAGCTCACCTTATCATCAATTCGTTCGATAGACATTTCAGACATTTGAACCAATACACTCTAAACTCAGTGCATTTGACCTCAAGGATGCATTTCACTTCATAAACCTCGTCTCACTTATCAATGTTAAACATGAGTTGATGTCATCTTCAATGTCCATCCATCATTCACAAATGACGTGATTAGTTGTATTTGTGATTAAGTGACAACACGTTCTGCAGATTAGAGTTCCCCTGAACGGGCTAAACAAACTGCTTCATTGTTGTGCTCGTAGTGCAATGTTTTTTTTCAACGAAGTTTGTTATAGACCAGTAGACAGATGTGATGAGCAGGCTACTGGGCTCTGTGTTAACAGATATATTCATGGGTTATTTAGAGTATCAGGCGTTACAAGAAATAGAAGTCCTGGTTTAGAGAATATGTGTAGACCACACATTCCTCGTTACTGCGTCCAAAGATAAACTATACCATCTACGTGCTGAGTTGAATTCCTTGCACGGAAGAAATTTAGATCGATGGACTGATGCTTAATCTGGATGTCCTGCTGACTAGATGAGCTAACGGCTCGTTTGCTGAGAGTGCAAAACACAAAAGAACTTGATCGGGTCAGTATCTTCATCTTAAGGGCTTCGCGCTCTTGTCGAAAATAAACGCTCACTCGTAGGCGTACTATTAAGTCGGATGCTTCGAACTGTTGTACTTGATAAGCTAGAACACAATGAGCAACTGTGGCAGGTAACAATGTTAGATAATAGTTATCCTTTACTTTTAACTAGTAAATACGCCAAACCACTTGATCCAAAACCTACTATCACAACACGAACACAAGAATGTGTTTAACTTTATTCACCTTTCCGACGGAATAACATTTCCGATCTCATCAGACGCAGACCCATGTCCACTGTCAAGTGGTTGTGGACTGCCGCAAAAACCGCGCTTGTTGAGGAGACGACGTTGATTTCATCATCAATAAGGGAAGATCAAATAACCTTGGACGTCAACTCTAACGTGATCTGTAATTTCACCTGTACCTGCGGAAGAATATAATCCGACCGAAGGCCAAGGCAACCGGAAAAAGCATTGGTAAGCAGATGCTTAGACGGTTGACTGATTCAGTAAGCGGAATTTCGAACAACGCCACCATCAGTGACCCGAAGGAAACTGGACATAAAGCGGATATTGCTATGGCTTTCCATAAAATGTACCCTTCAAAATCGTGGCACAGCTTAAAATTTGCAGAGGCTGGAACAGTCTGCCTGGCCAACCCTGTTCTTTGTATATCGAAGTAAATAGTCTTTTCTGCTGCTATAGTTTGTTGATTCCTGTCTTTTTACCTCGTCCTCTTCTACTACTCTCTTTTGCATTCACTTAGGCTTTACTAAACAATAACCTAAGCATTCAGCTCGATCAATGCCTGCCTAATTTTCAACGTTCAAGTTGATGTGACCAGCATCTTTCGTTAGTTAACTTGTGACCCGTATTTCCCGTGGTTTCCACATCAATACCAACGAAAGAACTATTCGTAAACAAGACATTTCACGTTCTACCGCTCGGTTTTTCCGAATTCCTTCGGAGAAGTTATTGTTCCAGAATCACTCTTGATGTAAAACGTTGACTGCATTTCGTATTCCTCGGAGCGTGGATGGCTGTGACATCTTTAGAAGAAAGCATTTCAACTACAACAATGTGTCTGTTTGACTCAGATACTTTTTCTACATCTGTATAACCTACTGAATACTTTGAGCCCACGCTTGTTCTTCGCATGCATGATGGTTGTGAAGCCTTATCATGTGCAGTCAGATATTTTCCGCTATCTGTAGTGCGCGTACACTATAAAGTGAACATCTGTTAAGTCAGACAAAGGTTGCTGAGTTGGGCTTGAAATTTGAAGATATATATTTATCAATGAATCGTTTTCTTTCCACAAAAATTATTCATGATAAATCTTGAGACGTCACTGGGTATTTACGAGGGTATTCGAAATAATACTGATTATTAAACACTTTGGATGCCAAAATTCTTTCAGTGATTTTGAAATAATTTAGCCTTCAGATTTCTGCAGTAGCTTGTTTTCCATTTTTAAAAAATCACCGGAAAATCAATTGATACTTGGAAATCCAGTGTTGCTATCATTGAAATTTTCAAATCTGATATATTATCCTTATCACTTTGTGACCAGATTATATTTTTTCAGTAATACAGGAAGGCATATCACACTATGATATTGTGTTCCTGGCAAAAATGAAATAAACATGGTAAATTAAAAATACTGCGGAATACACCTATTGCTTGAAACTGAAATGTTATGATAATATCTCTAACCAGTCGTCAGATAGTATTTGTAAAACTGCATGATTAACTAGTATCAAAATCTCGTTGTTTATTAAAACTCAAGGGGGAAAATGATCAAAATAATTTTCTCTTGATAATCTTACAGCACGAAAAAGGTTTCACTTTCGAAAACGCGGTGTACATATACTTTTCACTAACCCTTTATAAATAGTTCTGTAGTTCTTGTTACCAGTTCCACGTGTCATTCCAAAGCGTCGGTCTTCACTACCTGCACGTAGCCATAACTGCACCCAAAATTTGCTGAGAGTAGGCTGGTCTTATGCGGCGAAAATGATTGGACTGTTCAAGAAAACTCACGGACGCACTTGCCACGCAGAAGTTAGTCTCTCATAGGCTCAAGTTTTAGCCGTTAGAATTAACTACGCAACATTCTAGTTGGAGCTTAACTTTGGAAAAAAATGGGTTGATCTTGACTTTCAGCTTTCATTGGAAGGCGAGCAGCGGACTCACTTCTGGTTCGATATTAGACTCTCATCACTTCGACATACTTCAGCAAACTCAACACAATCATTCACATCAACTAGTAGTATAAAAATTCATTTAATCTCAGAAACACGAGGCGCGGGTACGCAAGCAAATATATCCTTCTAACCAACTTATAAATTCTGTTTTTATCAAACTAACTATTTTCTTATTGATGTTGCTGAACATTGTTTGTGAGTAATCTCAAGATGATATCATTTGAATTGAGTATAAAGTATAGTTCACCTGTAATTAACACTTTTTTCTTAAAAAAATACTATAATTGCGTAGTTCAAATATATTGATACCACCCGTAGATCAGAATGTAGCACTTTGATGAGTCATAATTCACCACAACGTTTTATCTGTACGCAGAATCTGTTTCGCACCTCGTTGTCCCGTGATATAAACTCGCTGGATTTGTACCAGATAACTTTGTTGGCGATGTAATCCTTGCTTAATAGAAATGTGAATCAGGACCACAAAAATAGTGGATTCTATTTAAATGTATTCATTTAAGAATAGCCCTTAGCTCCAGGAAGCAAAACTACACTGTTTAACCATCTTTTACCAATAGGTCACTTGTTGCCCAATCGAAATCAACCAATTGTTTGAAAAAAGGACAAGATCTTGGAGAATTTTTGTATGCATAGCCTTCACGGAAATCACGTATATACAGAAACTGGATGAGTAGCTCGGAAAAAGTTGCGCGTCCAATAAATGTGTTACAGCGACGTCATGCAGCAGCCATTTCACAACGCCAAATGTTCATTTACAATACAGATGAATAGAGAACCGAATTTATGAGGCCGCCCATTCAACATGGCAACTATCAAGCGACTTTATCAGAGAACTATCCGTAAATTCTTTATGTTGCAACCAAACACCTTGTGATGACCAGTTCACCTTACCTTCGCTGTACACACATCCATAGTAGTAGTAAACCAATTTATTTGAAAACGGGAAATGTTATATCGTTCGGAAACACGTGGTTAGGCATATGAAAGGTTGCCAAAATATCTCGAAGTTCTGAGGATCCTATCAAGAGGTATTTGAGAAAATTAGAAGAATATGTTTAAGCGAAGTGATAAGCAGTCCTTTCAATCAGAGGTCGACAGTAGATCACAGTTAACTTTCAGTGTCGCCAGAGTTAGTTAGGAACTCAAGGCGAAACTTACAGTAGGTAAGGACCACTGAATAATCGGAGTAAAAAATAATATGTAAAATCGTATCGCGTGACTACCAGCTGTTCCACTACTAGTTAGTATGGGCCAACAATTTTGTACTGAGCTTCAGAATGAGAGTATGTTTGTCACACTGACAATAAAATATAATCTGAACCAGCCTGAAGTTTCGTGCTACTGATGGCCTCGTCCTGTTATTAAGGAAGAGTGTACCCACCGACGCACGAACAGTGGACTTTCGTCAATCCTACTGCTAGCATTTTCACTAGCTAAAATACGGGAATTGGTCAGGCTAGAATTAGCAAAGATGCTAATTCACGTGGTGATATGTTTGGTACCAAGTTTCCCGTTAAGTTTTCAACTCCACAGGAAACCGTAATATTTTGTCAAAAACCGCTTTATTCCAGGCCTAATTCCTTCCTTCGTCGGTTACTGACATAGAGTGACTGGCCTGCAGTCTTAATATGAACTTTGTTAAATAGCTGTGGATTCTTGTAGCACACCAACTATACAATGTACAAGGCAACGGCGGAGCAGGCAGTTGATGTGAATGGTTTGAAGATAGGATTTTGTCTCGGCTTGTCACAATCTCTTTTGATAAGACTGTTTAGCCGATGTGTCGAAATGCCAAAGCAAAATGGTTGGGTCAATACGTACTACTGATAGTTTCACAGGTTCATATGTTGTTGTGGCACAGAGAAAATTCGTTGATTATACGTTCCTGTTTCTGAGATTAGAGATACAGGAAACTTTATATGTATACAGAAAAAGTGAATAGAACTAAATAGGTCAATTCAATAAAGCTGCTGGCTGCAGTCAATTCAGCAACAAACACTGAGGCAACATTCAGTCAAACATGCGTAGTTAATCACTTTTGCGAGTGGGCTAGGATATCTGTTAGGAAACTTGTAGTGCAGATTTTCTTTCACATATGCGCTGATCGAGTAACAGCTTATAACTCTCTGCCAATTCAACCGTGACCATAGAATTGAGTGATGCGTTCTAACGTGAACAGGCCCTAGCTGTGAAATACTTCTGTCTACATAGTAACCTACCTGTTCTGTCAATCATTTTCAGCAAGTGACCTCCTAAACGTTTATTCTTATTTATTGGAAGGAGATGTATAAATGGATGACAATGGATGTACAGTTTTACATAGGTGGGAATTAGGTCTTGGTGAAATTCCCCGTAATCCATTGAGAATTGATCTAATTCTGGCAGTATTCCCGGGTAAGGTATTTTTTGAGGTCCATAATTTTTTGATCTCCAGCCTCAGCACTTTTGACAAGTGCCAACCCAACCAGGTGTGGACGGATTATAGAGCAAATTTGGTAGAAAACACTTCAAGGTGGAAGGTTCCAGGGTTATCTGTGCGCTTTTAGCCGTGGTAGTACAATCAGTAAGCAAACTCAAACTGTCTGCTATTAAAGTTCCTAAGTCTCTTTTACATGTTGATGCGAGCAGCTTTGTTTCGCCAGGCAATATTCGGTAAAATTTTGATGGCGAACGTACATGACCTTACACTTGTTGACGTTGAACGATAAGTTATTTTTGCGAATCACTGATTTGGACAGTTCAGATCGTCTCGTGAGATCACCATATTTTTGAGTTCCCCAGAGTTCGTCAGAGCTTTGTGCCCTTGGCATAGAGCATTGTCGGCGATTTGACTGGATGCTTCAAGAATGAGAGGAACGACTGACAAGGGTCCAAAGATTGATCCTTGTCACTGTTGGCTGGGAACAGTTGTCCATCCACCTTGGTGTTGAACCTATGTTCAGTCAGATGATCACTTAACCAGATGGTCAGGTGCTCGTCAAGGCCACATCAATTCGGTTCCCGAAACAAGAGGGACTGAGCACTTTTATCAGAAGCTTTGGAAAGGTCAACAAAGAACCACGTCCATGTTTACAGCATTTGTCCACGCATCATGACAAATCAGCAGATTTGTAAGGCATTAATATCCCCTACAAAGGCATGTCACTGCTTGGTTAAGATTTGAGGGTCTTCAACCTAAGCCACAAGAGAAGCATCTAATACAGTGTTCACTACTTTGGAGATAGCTAAAGGCAAAGCTACTGGTTGATAACTTGTTGGGTCGTCTCCTTGCATATCTTTCAAGATAAATGTGATCATGAACTGTTTCCAGGCCTTTGGTAAACGGCCGCTTAGTAAGGTTTTATTGAAAGGTACTGTATGTGATACTGCTAATCCCACGGAGCAACTTTCAAAGAGGACATAGGATCAAGTGGTTTGTGGGTTAGTAGTTTCTCTAACTTGTCTCTGACTTGTGACACGGAAATTAGAGGCAGTTCAGTCAAGTTGCCTTCTGTACGCTCCGAATTCGTTTGTGAATTCCAGCTATGCACACTTACGTACCGTTAACTCAAAGTGCTGGTCACCCCTGCATCTGTATTGGTAAATCGACCAAAGGTTTAAAGTTGCGGAATGCCAACCCCACTCTTTTTTCGCGCTACAACTTGTAGAAGTGCACAGGATTGACCTTCAGCTTTTCAGTCAGATCGCGTTGATAACGACACATGATATACTCAACAAACGCAAGTTGAGTCTATTCCACTCAGTATCAGTTCTAGGTTGGACGTTTCAGCGTAATCAAACGTTTGGTTTTACTCCGTTGGCATCTAAATTTTCTGCTAGGCAAGAGATGACTTACTGGAACATGGTTGTTGACGGCGCCGAAAAATTTCCTAACGACGGACTGCCGGTGATCTTCTAGGCTAAGTTAAGTGAAGAAGTCAGGCCATTAACCCTTTTTAAGCTATGCCTTTATCCTTGCAAAATTCACGTTGTGGTAGGCTTTTAGAACTGTACTTTGAGTAATATTCTTCCTAGTTTCGTGTGTACAAGTGAATTCAGTTACCAGTGATCACTACGACCATATGGAGCGGTAACGTTTAGATTGTTAATCACGTCAACATCGTTGATATGAATGTATTAAAGACAAGATGGAGCCTGGCTCATCGATCACCTTGTACAGTACTGCACATGCCGAAATAATCCACCTTTCATTATTGCTTCTAACACATCCTCAGCAGAGAAAGGTGTTGCATTAGTGACTGAGCGGTTCTTGAAGTCTAGCTCCGGACAATTGAAATCTCCCATCGTCAACGTTTAACTAGTCTAGATCGTGCACTGCTTCAGTGACGACAACAGTGCTTTCGGAGGCAGGCACATTGCACATGATAACGTTCCTGTGTCTACGTTAACTGCCTGGACCTGATGGAATTACTTTACATAAGGTAGCCGTGCAACCCTGTCTCGACTAATACTGCTACTATTTTCGCAGTTCACCTTCTTTAAGGACCAACTGTTTTCAACAAGTTGTCTATTTGTTAATAAAAGTACACTAGAAAAAGGTATTTTATGCATATTTTTATAATGGAGTGCATGTTATCACTTGGTGACTAAGTGTATCATCCAGTACGTTAAGTTTTGTCAAAGTATGTAGACGAATGTCATGGCCTTTACTCACGTGATGCAAATTATGTCAACCCCCAGTTCATGATCCATTACCAGATATATAAAGATGTCACATTGCTGCTCCGAATAAAAAGATTTGGATAGAATATACTGGTCGTCACTCACACCTATTAACAATGTCCGACTTCAGATCTGGTTTACAGTGGGTCGCTTCCGATGTAGCATGTAATACACATAGCTTACACTGAGACCAAAATCCAATCCTGCTTACTCTTTCTGAATGGGATTGTATAAAATGTTTATGTGAAATTGATAGCCAGGTTCAACTACGCAAGACGTACGAGTCATAGTATTGTTTGAAAAGAGAGAATCCAAACACGAAGTAATGGTTTTGATTACCTAAAAAGCGAGATGTCTACAGAATATCTAGGAGGGCTGGAAAGTCTGGCGTGACTTCGAGTGAGATTATTCAGTGTGACCATAGAAAGTGATACTGGGAAAATAAGTTTTATGTAGGACTCACGAAACGTTACTCATGGTAATTGAATGGCCTTTCAAAAATCCAATACCGAAACACATAATTTGAAAAACATGCTACCAACTATTAGATGAAGCACAGTTGATAGAAAATTGCCTTATGCTAATTCTACTATATCACATTCAACCACGTTGTGAAAAACCAATGTTTCGTAGTCAATTTGAATTTGAATCAAAAGTTATGAATTTGTAACATCTTGCGTAACTAACCGGGAAATCTTAAAAAATCCACATTTTTATTGCTAGTATCAACCGTTGGATTTTGCATGCACGTATACGATCAGCGTTGGCCAATCTGAAATAAAATTCCGCAACCACTAAAGTTTTCAAGGTTTGTTGCAAGGAAATTTTATTGCATTCAGAAGCACATAAACAACTGAGTCAGACCATAAAATATGGCGTCGTGTAATCGAGATTCAGAAGATGGAGTCGTTAACAAGAATTTGTATTCTTTCATCATAGTGACAGCGAATTGTCTACAAGAATTTAAGCTTAGATAATTAATCAGGCGTCCTAATCAAATGGCGCGCAAAGAATAAAAACGAAGACAGAGGAGCGTACAAAACACTACAATTGGGTGACGTCCATTCCTTCGAGCAGTTCAGTTAATTAAGTCCGTCTTGTGTATCTTTACGGCAAAAGAAATGTAGGTACACCGATTGTTATTCGTAAGATAGCTGACACTAACAGTGAAGTTGAAAATATATGGTCCCACGTTCTCTGACTTCCGTGCAGTCCATAGTTTCGTCGACTGTGGCTGGAACAATCTGTAGTAAACTCATACAGAATGGAAAATTTCCCTTCAGAACAGCTGGTTATCCATACGTTCAAGCCAGTCACGGAAACTAGTTGAATTAGATCAAGTTTGTGTTGGCAATCATAACCTGATCCCTAATCACTGGACACGACGGAGATTAAAACATCTTGACCTCCGTAAATTATTGCCGCAGAAATATTTGGTTGTGGAAATTTGTAAAATGACTGCTTACTTTTGTACATTGGATCTAAATTTATTTTCAAAAGTTACACCGCAGTAATTGGAATATGCCATTGTTTCGCATTGATTTAATAGCTCGAATTTTATCCCACATGTTTCCATTTTGGGGTATTAAACAGGGTGTGAAAATTGTCCCACCCCACCACGAAGTGTGTATGAATTACGGTATATTCCTTTTATAGACGGCAAAAATTTTGAACCAAGCAAAACGTGAGGTTAGTTGGAACCCACACAGTTTTAACGCTGTACGCGTCGTCGAGGCACTACAGATTGTCCTGATTTGAATTCATAGGTATTTATTATGGACGCCAACGTGAAGTGCACATATGGCTTGTCTAGCACGTTGTTACAAGGTGCCGCTTAGTGATCAGCACTGCTTCAAAGGACCCATTGGAAGGAGCACCTGACCGACTGATTACAACATAGAAGAAACTTTTTGAGGTGATTGCCATTCATCCACTATCATGAAGGACAGGCCTATGAGCAAGAAGCATAGTTTGAGAGCCTCACTCACTCTTCTACATAGACCAGAACGTCCTGGCAGCATATCAATTTTCCACAAGGGTGACTATGCTGCTCAAGGCAACTGCGCCGGTGTATTCACGTTGTACAGTCGCTATCTGTCTCAAAACCACTTCCGCGTCTATTACAACAACAACAAAAACAGCCATGAGCCTGACCAAAAGGTACTGTGTCTCGGGCCGCCGCNTATTTAACAAAATCGCAAAGGCTGGTGGCCGTAGGAGCAGTCGAAGAAACCATTGTCCAGCGGGAGGAACATTAAGATTGTTTTGATCACTACGCCCTAATTTGCTGTTATTTAGAGAAAGAAAAGGACAAGGCTCTACGGTTTCCATAATCAACTCTAATAAGGAAGGCAACGGTATCCCAATCCGTAGTCCTAAACATAACTTCACTCGACAACTTCATGGAATCAAGCTGTTAACGCAGGTAAATTGCTGACTGCTCATAACAAAAACAACGCAACTCTTGATCATTACGCTTCCACTACTCTGTTACTACTCTGTCACTATTGAGTAATAATTCCGGCGGTGCCTACGCTAAACCTTTTTCGTGGAAGTGTGAAAATTGGGCAATTTATTAACACTTACGTAGGCATCGGCTTGATAGGTTGCAGATGGATGATTCTAGCAGGAATACAGTCTAGTCGGTTCAACCCAGAGGATAAACAGGCTCTCAAGTAGCGGCGTGGATTTCAAGAAAGTCACAGTAGAATTGACTATTTTCGTCTACTGGGTCCAGAATAAGTACCGAGAACGTGACTGTCCTTTGTGTGCTGTACATGGACTTCAACGTAATGCTTGAGTTAACGAGCCATGAAGCACTGCATGCAATGCCGAGTAATTTTGATTCCCCAGATACTTACTTAACTTAATTACATTGTTGAACAATTGTTCAAACGTGTAGTCGCAGTCGTACAAATCGATAACCGAGGATTTTCATTGTTACTGGCATGAACCAAGGTTATGTGATTTTCGACAACTGCTCAGCGTATATCTGACCACAGAAGCGACTGCCGCTTCTCAAAACTCAAAGTACATTGTTAATTCAAAATACTGTACGGATTGCCACCTGCCGGACATAGCGTTCATATATCCTAAGCTAGCGAAACAATCCAACCACCAGTAGTCTGCTGTTTTCAGACACTAAGACGGTTGATTTACGTGGTCAAGAAGAATTAAATCAAACGACATACTTTCACCTTGGCGAAATCAAAGCTGCATTGTATGTAAACACGGTCAAGGCTCTTTTGACTACTGGTTGTGTTCTGAGCCCAGCGGTTGCATGCTTATCCAAAATTAGCACCAACAGAGACACCGTGGGCAGGCCCTCGATTTTTTTCTACCTGGATAGCAGTCGCTGGAAGGATGCGTTCATAAAGTACGAGTTACAGACCCCCCCAAGTTGAATGCTAGTGTTTCTTCCGGCAGCGTTCCGAGACGTGCTTTAAAGATTCACAGAGTGAAGACTAAATCTGCTCGTTCACGGAGCCATGTTCCTGCCAAAGCTGTTTTGCGGCAACCATTCTCAAGCAATATGACTGCGAAACTTCTCATGCTCGAGCCCATTTTAACTGCAATATCTAACACATATTTCGTGGATTTAGTGGCAGGGAAGGTTTTGAATACCTCTGCACTTTGAAGATCAAACACCGCGGAACTGAACTAATGTTGACATTCAGTCTGTTTCTGAATCTGGGATACGTTCGTTGAATAAGAATGAAGGTTGATCCTAAACACGTTTTTGTATGAACTGCTGAAAGCAGACAGGAAACACTATGATCACCAGAGGCTGCGGTAGCAGGATGTTTTGAATATAACCCTTTCAAGTCTTACTATGAATTCTTAGTCATCAGAGAACACAGTGTAGTACCAAAACATGTGGAGGACTACGTTCTGAATGAACGTCCAGAAAATTCACTGGTTGCCAGCTCTGCGACCGTGAATTCAACCCTGCAATTCGGAAAAGAACTAGAAATACCTTAGGCTATGAGGATGAGTGTGCAGCCATGTTAACAATATGACGGCAAGTGTGCTAGTCATTTCCCACTGGTACATTGTCAACATGCCTGCTGCGAGTCACCAACAAGTAAAAAGCGAGTGTGTTGGGTGCACGCAAGTTAGCCGATTTATGCGTTCTCACTTCGCATCAATTAAAAACCGCCGTCGGTTACCACATCTCTGGTTTGATATTCCAAAACTACAGGTCATGTTGAACTGACGTTTCCTCTTCTAAACTTGGTTAATGTGTTGTTTCCCGGAGGGGTTGTTTGATTTTTCAATCGAAATTTAGTTTCAGTCTCTTTCCTTGTACTCAGTAAGATATGCCAATATGTACCCATATGACAAGACTGGCAGTATTTATAAAGATTCTTGATGCGCGCCCTCAAGCCGGCACTCCATAAATGGTTTCGTTCTTGACCGGACTCGTCGACAGGGGATAGTCCGTAGGGGGAGTCGAATCAGCGGCCCTTCGTTTTACGAGCAAATTTCGCATTAGCTCAATCAAAAGCGATGTCTGTGGGGCTGGTGGCTAAACACGTAAGGGCTTTTAGTCAGTGACAAAAAAGACTGTTGATTCGACGTTTCATACAAACTCCCTTCCTGATGAGTCCATCAAGGACGAAACCTGTTGTGGAGTGTAGGTTTGACGGTAAGTATCAAGGATCATTGTGCGCTCAAGTTGGAATCCTTACGACCGCATTTATCGAGACTTGACTGTCCGATATTAGATTCATCCATTCGCATAAACGAGGTCAAAGCAAGCCATAGTTCAGTTACAGAACTTATCTTGCCTCATATTTTCAAAGTCTGTGTTCCATTCTAACGTGAGACTTATAAACAAGGCATCTCGTTCTGAAAGACAACGGTTTCCAGTCCACACGAGTCTGACTTCTGGTTAACCAACATTGCCTGGCTGGAACATAGAGGGTCCTAGTCAGACCTTTACAGGTCTTCTGTTTTTCGTAATACCCTAGACACCGGGTGTATCAGTTAGCCATAAGTGATGAGAATTCATCTGTGAATATATATACACAGGCGTCTTTTAATTCCAGTCAAGATGAACTGCTGGTCGATTCAAATAAACTAAGTAGTTTTTAGAAATACACGGTAACCAGTTCCTTAAAAGAGTGCAAGTGTTAAAAGGAATTCTTTCGAAAACACTTTGAGAGATTCACTTTTAACCGAGACGTAGTAAACGTTTCTCAATGCGTTTATTAATTTCGATGGTTCGTAACATTCCATTAGCTCTGTCTGTGCAAGACGGCTGTGAACAGCGATTAGAACTGTAAATTATGAAACGATGAACAGGAGTTCAAAACTCATTGGGTGGCATCAACAGTTTTCTTGTCTAACCCAGTGTAGTTAGTTCGGTCAAATAGCAGGCTGCAGAGGTGTGACAATTTGCACAAATTCTATCCTCAGTTTTCAACACACGTTGCAGATGAAGCGTTTAAAAAATAGTTTCCGCTCGAAAAGAACTCGAAGCAAGTCCAAAATGTCAGTACGGTCGATTCAATTTCTTTTACCACAGAAATTTTATTTTATCCAAAGCTGTTATTAACGACAGTTTTCACCGGTTAACTATAAGGGATTTAATTCATTCCAAAAATGAACATCACTCAAGATCATACGCACTCGTCGTATCCTTATAGACTTTCTAATCAGCCGCTGTCAAAGAAAAGCAGTTTTGTTCTTGCCAAAGCTCGTCGTTGATAGTGTATATCCTTGCCACAGTCGAAACTAGAACTCACAAATAAAAAACCGAGTAAGTGATGCAACAAAGCTCTAACAAATAATATTAATTAAAACACTTTTTAGTCAACCATGTAATCTGAAACACAACGGTCGGTCAAAACGCCACCAAAGCTGAATCCGGAAATGTAGCGTATCAAGCCACCAAGCCTTTTTGCAAATTTGGAATGGAAAATTCGCTAATTTAATTCGATGCCGAGCAAACACGTGAAGATAAATGTGTGTTGCACGTCGGTCGACATTTCAGCAGACGTTTGATGCACTGGAATTTTGATTCCGGTATGGCGTTCACTGCATTAGTTTTACCTTAATACCGAAATCGTTACATTGTGTAGGTATATAAAAATCCGGTATAAATATCTTAAAATATATAGAGAAGCCAACTCGTTTTTGAAGACTTGGTGAAAATTGTCAGACTGCTATCGGTCGGCATTTTGAATCAAACCGGGAAAACATTAATTCGCATTCGTATATCAAACTCTTTCTTTCCAACATTCTATACAGTAGTACCAAAAATAGCTCAGGTGAGTCCGCTTGACCTTCTTGGGTTACTTATATGAACACAGAAAAAGATAGCCCATCGATTCCACTGAATAGCAACACAGTTGGTATGGAAGGTTAGATTATTCATCAGAGCTTAAGGCAATGGGCTTTGAAGCGCAGCCATGGCAGATGAACTTGCGATCGAGACAATTTTTCAGTTGCCTGAGTGGTTGAAAGCGGTGCAAGATACTGATAACATCCTGGCAAATCTGAATGAACGGGCTTCTTCTCAGAAGCATTTGGCCACAGCCTTTAACTTAAACACTAATCGCTACCTTAGAGATGCGGGCATATTAGCATTGTCTGTTTTGTGGAAATAATAAAGCAGGCTATGTCTTACTAGAAATGACTGCTCTCAAGCCCTTACTTAACCACGAAACCCAGCTGTTCATAGGAGGGCAATATCAACATCCAAAAGAGAGAAGAAAAAAGGGCAAAAATCCTCGGCATCTACTCCTTGGACTAGTTGGGGGAGCACCCAGATTCAAGTGAGCCAAGAGGAGAAAATAGCTAATTATCGATGCTGATGAATGTGCCTCTCCTGTTGTTTTCTATAGTTCGATGTTACCCATATTCGAAAAGCAATATTTCAGCCGAATAGATGAATTTTCACTTCATCACCAAGTGATTCAAACGCCAATATACGTTCCTTTCTTCTGAATTAAACTAGGGGAAGAATGAGTTAGTTTGGATTGTCGTATCTGAAATCCGCATTACCGGGGACTTAATTTTCAATCCTTGTCACAGTGGAAGTTACGTTGGAACATTTTTGAAGTTACTACCCTTGGGTATGTATTTTTAATTTGCGTTGTATGACTAGTTGATTCCGACCGGACAATACGTGCACGCATTCATCAAGACGATCTACCAGAAATTTTGTTTCGTAAAATAAATTTGATCAGTAATGAGTGTCTAGATGGACCGAGTGAATAGCTATCGAGATCGCTGGGCTTTCAAGGTAACTACATTCTTCACTAACGATTAACAAAAGCGGAAAACATCAAGCTGTATTCTTACGAACACATTTATCTCTGGTATTGATATGTTCGCCGAGCTTGGCATTTAGGTTGCAAACGTTTCATCACCAATTGAGGTGACATCATCAGTGCGTGATTGTTTCAGCACTGATGATGTCACCTCGCTTGGTGATGGAACGTTTGCAACCTAAATGCCAAGCTCAGCGAACACATCGATGCCAAAACCATCAACCCGAGCTACGAACAACACCACCACCTCTGTTCTCAACCATCAGAAACATTTATCTCTGTTTGGAGCGACTGGTTGAGTATGTAAAGTGCTTTCATGTTTCATGTTCACCACGGGCACTACGATGACAGACTGGTGAGCACAAAATTAATACGACTCTCAGAAGCTTTGGATAAATTATAAGTCAATGACCTCATTGTTTGTTTGAAAACCTTCCGTTGGCTCCATATTTACGTTCGCAGATCGAAGATATACACCGGAAAACGTTCACTGAAGTCGAATAATCTTCTGTCGATTCTATTAAGTCAAAAGTTTTTAGTTATGTGAACATTCTTGTCTATGTAGATTCGTCATTCAGATACTAATGTTGACAGGATGGCCAGTTCATACGTGCAGTCTGCTTTAAAAGTTTTAGAAGCCACTAATGATACGACACATTGAAAGTAGATTGTGCCGTGTATTTGATAGACTTAACTGGACATATTCAAGTTGAGGCAGAATATAAATGTTTGAGAACAGTCCACATCGTTCACCTATCAGCTTTAAAAATCCAAAAAGTACTGCTTCTCAGTGCATTCAAAAGTCAGACATCTGTTGTACAAAGCTCACTTTGCAGTCGATTAACTACTTTGGGTAACTTTTTTAAGGCATCTCAATTGAAAACTATGTATTCACACAACAAATAGTTCATCAGTGGGACAGGAAATGCAGTTAGCGTTAACCGGAACGATTTTCCATTTTTCAGACGGTTACCTGGATCAAACCGTTGAGCTCGCAGTGGTACCTCTTTCAATAAGCAATGGGTCAAGATCGTTTGGATCCTAGGACGACAGTTCCGTAGGAAGTTTATAAAGAGACGGCAACCTGAACCAACACTTGTGGTGCAACTGTTACCACGTAGTTTCGGTGGACAGGCTTAGGTACATATCATATCAATGATAAAACATAATGATGACGAGATGATTTATAATATAATTCACGATTAATATAATTTGGTAAAAAAAAAGTCAAACTGGCTGATTTAATTCAACGTCACATTTATTTACAAGATTAACATATTGTAGTTGGAGTCTACATCAGGAACGTCGATTGTAGTGCTAATTACTCCAAATCGTTCAACTTCCCTAAACGTAGACAAACATACCACACAGAGTCAAAATTCAGCTACTATAGAATGAGAGAAATAAGCCTAACCTTAGTTGATCCGCGTTAAATGGCTGCAACAGACTGGAAAGTAAGCCTCAATGCGTTTGAGAAATGTTTCAAATTGCTCCTGATTCGTAGGATACATATTGGATAGGTGATTTGGTGAAAGTTAACCATATATCAAGTGAGTAAATTCCCGTAGCCGTGTCCTGACAATTTCCTAATAACGTTCTTTTTAAAAAAACGAATGATCACCTAGATTATTTTGTACTTTTCCCAAGTTATTCAGCCTGATTCTCTGGTTAGACTAGCCACAATTCAAACGTTCATACTTTAGCAGTTAATCCTTCTTCACGAATTGGATGAATGTAGGGACTCCAGCATTTATACATTTCCATCAAACACCAAGCCGCTTATGTCTGAAGTTGTCCTGGAAACGGTGAAATAAATGTGAATTTTCATTGGCTTTTTAGTCTCCAGCCTAAAGGGCACCGGTTCGTGATGCTGTTACCTTCCTGATGTGTTACTGAAATTCGTATGGAAATGAGCTTTTTCTCGCCTGGATACTCTGATTTACAAAATAGCGTAAAGTTTAAAACAGAATACTTGTGTGGTATATATAGTCCAAAAAGAAACTTATTTCCATAAACCTTTGTTAAGTCTCACTTTCAGAACATCATGATCAGTTCCTAGGCCCGTCGAAAAATGTTCCACAGAAATGAGGTTTAAGAAGGAAGTAAATACTCTACGTGACCACCGTACAATTGATTAGTGCAAACGCTGGAGCCTTGGAAGCAAAGAACAAAGTTTAAAACAAATGTTTTCGCCCAGGAGAACCCACAACACTTCTGGCATACCTTCTACATATTCCGCTTATTTTCTAGTCATTACTTAACCCTTCAAAACACTTTTAGATAGTTCTAGCTTGTGACAAATAGCGTTTAATATGTAATCATCGTCTTCAAGTCATGCTGATTGTTCTTGATCACTTTTCTCTACATTTGGCCGGACATGATCGTTTTCAACCGGGGTCACCTATTCAGCAGAATGAAAAGCAAATGAGCATTTTCAAAACCATGTGCTGATCTATCGATTCGGATAGGTCCGACAAATTGTGCGCATATCCCTGTCTCGAATTTGAACGGCTAATCGGACTTTGAAATAGTTGAAATGGCTGAACTATTCTCGCCAGAGCAAAGGTTAAGCTTAAGGCTGGTAGCGAAACCTTTGTATATTAGATGGGCAAAACTCACAGCTGTTGAAAAGTTGTTATAAAAACGAATGCAGCAAGACAAAAGTAACGGTGCTGAATGAATAAAGAACATTCGAAAGAGGTGAAAGGTTGGAAAATTTAGCAGGCGCCAACAATCGGCAAACATTCTGCCTAGCATTTAAAAAGTCGAACGGAGCTTGCAAACCGTTTCCAGTTATTGAACAGCTATAATATAGTGTTGATTCACGAAAGCCGCTGGATCAGTCTACCGACCTTCATCATAGAGAAGAGCTTTCCAAAGGAATCACTCTTTTTACTAAAAATGAATCAACCATGTAATTCCATTTCTTATCCACTTCTTACTCTCCTGAGTGCAAATCTATCAAAGAAAGTAATTGCGCTTTTTTTTAAAGAAGGTTTCTGTTGTCTAATAGCCGAGTTTTCCAAGGTCGCCCATCCACAAGCACATATGGTGAATCCGAACAGAGGATGGGCGGTACTGGCTATTTTGTGAGCAGTTCAATGTGAAATTTGTGTTTATTATTTTTGAGTCACTAACGTTGGCAAATTTTGCCAGTATTTTTCATCCTCATTCACAAAGCTGCTTTCTCTCTTAGGCATATCGGATAAGAGAGTGTTAATTTAACCAGGTGCCAACTGTCCCATTGTGAGTTAAGTCGATTGGTTGCAACGTCCGCTGATTTTGCACGTACACAGAAGTAACCGTTTGAAATGTTCTCGGAACCTTTTCAAAGTTTATAAGATGAGTAAAATTCATGTTCCATCAGTAATTGTAGGTTCAGGTGATGTTCCACGTCTGGTTTGGAAGTGTTTTAATAATAGACATTGTTTTTTGGTTAACGCTGTAGCAAACCGAGAAGAACCATCTAAAAATATAGGCCTGTTTAAAACAAGTATGGTGTAAACCAAAAAATATCACGCCAGAAGGTATTATTAAAAATACTTAAAAGACACCGTTCTAGTTGCTGATACTAGATTAATGAAATATGTGGAAATGGCGAACACAATGCTCGTACGACCAACTGAACAAATATCTTTTTGACTTCGACGTTTCAAAGAGAAGAAGAATTGACCTTTTTCTTCCGTGACAAGGACCGCTTGGATTGTGATATGATGAACAGATACAACCATCTGAGCAAGCCCGTAGGACCGAGTTAACACCAGCCACCGGATACCTGCAGAGTCTTGAAGTTGATCATACTTCCATTAGTCAAAACCTTTGAAATTTTGGTAATTTCCACACACAAAAGATTTCCGTACGTTTCGAAACACTGTTCTAATTATGTGGATCTTTTGAAGATCACCTCATGTCCGCTGTTCCATAGTTGCGTTCTGGATGGTATCGGAGTCGTCCTTTTGTATTCGCCTATTTTAGTTCCTAGTTTCTGTACATACTCTCAGTTTTAAATTGTTGCATTTTACTCAAATACCGAGGAATTCTCTAAAGTTACAAAGGATAGACTGTGTCCGTCCTACTCGTGGGAAGGGATGAAATCACGACAATTACCTTACTTGTCGTGTCTCGGGAGCTAATCCTGGATTTCATGACCCACTGTGTGCAGGATTCGATTTTTGACTTGACAATCATCTATGCATTCCCACTTCAAATTACAAAACTGTCTTATGCACCAAAAAGGCCAAACTGTCAGTTGTTACACAGTCGTCCGTCAGGTGGATAAAAGATATAAGATGAAATTATCGTGTTCAACATAGCACGAATGTTGTAACCCTATTCACAATTGTGGGAACTGCTTTTCAGTCGTACGAGATTTAGATTTTTCAAACTTACCTACAACGTAACAAGAGAATAACAGGAACGATAAATAGCAGTTGTAACGAAGCTGGGTATGTCTGTCATTTTTATTGATATCTTTGGCCAAAGCACGAAAGATGGAAATTGCACGATATTACGACTGATGGAGAGTACCCACTGACCTTGAGAACAGATGGTTAGCCATTGGGGATTCGACAGAGGTCTGAGACATACAACGAAAAGTGCGATTCATCTGTCAAATGAAAAGTCGTTTACATAACGCATTACGCACAGGCAGTCATTCAGAACAAGCTGATTCGCGCCCAAATTTGCAGTATTTTAGAAGGACCATTCTACAGAATGGTAAAAGTACTAGATATCTACAGTGAACTTTGATAACCGTTTTGTTGTTCCCACCTGACCAGCCGAAAATGGGGACGAACGAACCGTTTAATTTGTGTTTACAGGTGATCAAACAAAATCGCGAGCAGCTATTGAACGTTTTGTGAAGGTCACCTAACGCTTCCAATGTGTGGTGGGCATTAGGGATCAGCAAACTCTGTTTCAAAGTCGGAACAGAAATTCAGATTTCACTATCTTTGACTGATCATGATGTAACGAATAAGACAACCTAGAACTTTGAACAAGTGATCTGTTGTCCAGGCTGTTTTTGCATAAACAAAAATAAACCATCATCAAGTCAGGATGATATGGATTATTACTGAATTGTTTATATTCTACTTGAAGTAAGTATACTGTTAAATCGCTTCCGGCGATTTCTGAGCAATTCACTCAGTACCATGTACTCGATAACTTCAATAACACTTATTCAGGCGGTTTGGTTAACGAGACTATCTTCCAGGTCAAAAAAACGTTAGAAAAGACGTTCGGAAGGATTGGAGTTTATACGGTACTATTGAATAAAATTACAATAAAACTGCTATCTCAACTTGAATGTGAATAATTCGGAAACACAAATTATCTAACAGGAAGGCGTTCAAAATGGAGTAACCAGAATGCGAATCCGCCAACGACCACCAGTCAGCAAGTAATGAGCTCATAGAAACAATCCGGTGCGGATGAAGGTGGGTACATACCAAAGAATATCAAGAAGGAAATTTTTACTAGATAAGCGACGATAGTTATAAAAGAAAGTAAGTACTGTGCAGTTATGGCACAAACTTCGTCATGTTCGTGTACTGCATACAGCAGGGACTAATATAATCGATTTTAGAATCGGCTTTTCACAAGCAAACCAAACACGTCTCCACAAATTCACTGCATCTAATCAAACCGAACAAAGATAGCGAATGTATCAGATGACTTTCAACAGATCTTGCAGACACGATGCAAGTAATTATCAAACCGATCGTAACGGTGAGTTTTAAAAATCGAAACTTTCGTCTTGTTCTGATTTGTCGGCTGGTGTTGGTTGATGTCACCATGTGTTTTGTTCCAATTTGGTCACTTCAGTCATCGTCATTTATAATTGAAACAAAAACGATAGAGGCATGAAGGACCATAGGAAAGCACGCCAGATCAGTAGGATTAATTAGGCTACTCATTTGAAGCATTATTCGTGATTCCCGATGCACCAGTACATCGCGGGCTCTGCACTAATTATACCGCATTTTAGAGGCACTTGCGCACAATGATCCGTGACGCCGAATAGAGAAGAAATGAGAATCAAATGCTTTACGGCAAACGGCTGTGACATTATGGCATTCGCTGATTTTTAAAATGGGGAACATTCTTTCTCGACAGTTATCTATTCGGTCTCCTAGTCCTGGTTGATCTTTCTAGGATTCTTCTGTTTTCAGCCACTAGTTCCTTTTTACCATCCGTTTTTTCTTAAGCGGTTGAAATTTGACACTCAATCTCTTTTCAGACGAGTACGACAATAATAACTCTTTATGCGTTTAATACTTTGTGCTCATTCAAACGGACCGTACGGAGGAATTAAAATTGTCTTTAGGAAATGGATATTTTTACATGAACAAAAGTTTCTCTGCAATGGGGCATCCGTCGCAAACAGAACAAGCTGGCCGTTCTATAAACCTTATCCAGATGAAAAATTAGACGCCTAGATTTCCTTTGGCAGCTGTGATCTTTGTCAGTCTATCAGCTTCACGTTACAACCGACAACCGGAGAAGTGCGGCCGTGGATTGTTACACATACAACCAACTTATAGAAACATGCACGATGTTGTTAAGTTTGTCAGCTGCTGCCCTGACTGTTGTGAGTTAAACATTATTTAAATTACGGTCGTCTAGCTAACCGTCTGAAGTCATTCATAGGTAGATCTCTGCATAATTTTGTCCACGTTGTTCCGACCTATCTGCACCCGAATTTTTGGATGAATATCGGCCAACTTCCTAATAGTCTCGTCGTTGCTAAGGCAGTTAGAGTAGTGCCACTACCGTGACTTGTCCAGAATTCTTTGAAGTTAGTGAAAATGCAGACAGGCGAATTTTTGTCGACCCAGAATAAATGAACCCGTTTTTTTAAACTGTTGCACCGTACCGGACAGCTAAACAAAAACAGTGATTGTTCAAGCAATCATCATCTTAGTTTACTCATTTCCACTGTGCTGTGTAGGCTGGCTCTCGACGGAAACACTTGGCTATCGAGCTGACTACGGAAGGTGATTTGATGATTTTGTCACAAAACGATGGCTGAAATTCTTACTTAATGTCTTCGGTGCATATGGCCCAAAGACGATCGGTAGCCAGACGAAAGTGCACGTATCATGAAGCCCAACGAGTTGACAGTGACAATCGTATCTTTTATCCTGTCAGCTTCAAGCAGCCAACGGTTTTTTCATTTGTGGCCAGCAATTCATACTATGACAAGCAGCTGTTGAATTTCTTACCAACAGACACTTACATAAAACACTTATTGAAACACTCATTCACAGCAATTCGGGAAGTTTACTACGTTACTCCACTGGTTCGCAATCGCAACTTCACGATCTTAACCTCTGTAAAACTGATATAAATCTGACACGCCACGATGGCTCTACACTGGAAAGAGATGTCATTGTGATCACCTTCACCACCACAAATTTGAGACCGTTTACTGCTTTCTATCCCTGCTCACGTGACTTCTGTTTACTCACTCAATTGTCGCTATGATTTTAACTCACATCATTAGGCGTTTTATTTAACCACCAAATGAGAAAACACTTCACTCAGCTTCTCAGAATGTCTCCGTATTGCCTTGTTGAACTAAGTAAGAGAAATCGAAAAATTTTGTACAAAAATCAACTTGCGCTTAGTGGAGATACGACTGCTTTCCGTGATGGTTACTTTACTATCTAACTGTAGACACTTAACACTGAACATCAATTTTTGGTTCTTCCTTAACAGGACTCAATTACGCGGGTACTAATAGTTTGTGGAGTAAAGTTTCAGCTGATCACTGTTCGTCGTTAACTGTTGTTGTTAAATGTGAACAACTTGAGTATGGTGTAAAGTGGAGACAAATGATTACATCGCTGTAGATTTGATGTTCATCTGTGAGCAGCAGGTTAAACGATGCAAATAGCAGTAGCACTGAACTGGAGGGACCAGGATGATTAAAGTGCATCTCGCGAACTTTGGCATTTTTCATTTGGATGGGATAGAAGAAGTAGCTGAGCCTTGAGCACACAAGCCGTAGCTCAAGTGGTACTCCTGCTCACATTAACCAACGCGTAAAACTACGCTTCAGTAGTCAAGCGAGTGTTGGGAACGGAATATACTTTACTGGTTCAGCTACGCTGTGTTTCTCAAAGATAGAGAGGCACTCCAACAGTATGTTCGTCTTTGCATGTTTGTAAGCAAACTTTGCTGATGCTCAAGTCGTCTCGATTGCTTAATGTGATGTAGCAATGCAGGATTCATGCACAGGCGTCCTAAACTAATCCAAAACATTTGCTTCCTTTCATTTATTGAAAGAAATTAGAAAAAAGATATGCCATGACGTGTCAACATCTTGATTTACTCTCTTCAAATCTTTAGGTTAAGTTGAAAGTTTTTATTGCAGACTATACATGATTGTAGCACATGAATGTCGCACAGTAACAATTTGTGCTGCAGGGCATTTAATATGTCAGCGACTTCTGAGGTGAGGTTATTGGTGCAGTGGTTAACACAGTTTCCTCAAAAAAGCGTGGCTGGAGTTTTAATCCCGGCCATTCTAACAATAATGGGGCTCAAATATAGTGTTACTTCTCAAAGAAAAGGCTTGTCAAAGAACTCATAGGAATTTGACAGCTGCGGTCATTCGTCGGTGATGTTTAATTTATAGTAACCGAGTTTCTCTATTACTTTCCAGTAATTAACTTCTTTCCCTTATATAAAACTGGCCTAATACCTTAATTAATGGTAGTTCTGGGTTAAGACTGATCGTTTCAGTTCGTACCACCGCTATGAACGGCCAACTCAGCGTTTAACAAAGACGTAATTAGGCAGTTGGTCAGGCGCGCTGCAACACCAAAGTCAGTTCGTGACTCCAAATTCTAGTTAACTGATCACCACCGATTCGGATGTGTATGACTATTTTCTTTTCTGTTCACCACAGCTTACCCATTTTGGTGCTTTCTTCTTAATGTAGATTTAAGCAAACTTTTACGGCAAACCGTGATCCACCAGTATCTTTCCGATAGGCCTTTTTTCCCCAGTCGATTTGTTGTGCATGTTACCGTCTCTGTGAATTACGGTTATCACAGCCAGTGCGAAGATGAATAATTACGACCAGTGCCTGCTTCAGGCAAAGTTACAACAAACAGGTGCTTGAACCAACTCGCTGTGAAAGTAGTGTCTAAGAATAACAAGTAACTGTTGAACCCTCCCTCATAAACTATGCTGAGGTTTGAGTGGATGAAGTTCACATCATTATACAATGAAATAGGAGAACATTCTTCAGTGGAAAGTGAAATCTCATTTATATGACGGTCATCAACGGAGAAGAAAAATTCTTTCGTGAAATTGTCCTTCGAGCATTCAGGAAAATATGTTTACTAATATGGCGTGCGAATGGACCACTCAATGCAATATCATCGGCCTGATTACAATTCACTCTTTCAAATTCAGAAGAAATGCCCTTGGACAAACACTGATAAGATCCTAAAGATGATTCATTATATTGCACAGGATTACGTTATAAATGAAAATGAAACCATAAAAAACTTAGCAGTCTCATGTATTAGTGGAGTAGAGTATGAGAATTTAATCCAAACTACATATAGCTTTCACGGATTTACATGAGTGTTTTTAGTACTTTCTAGTAACTTGAAAGAGTTTTTATCAAAATCAGATGATAGCAGTTCCTGAAACGAATCCAGAACACTTGTTAACGAACCTACAATTTTATGTTATACCAAAATTCCCGTGTATACCACATATTTTAATCGTGACCTGTTTCGTGGAACTTTGGCAAACTTCTCGCCCTTAGTGTCCATATCCTTTTTGGTTCGATTTAGGAATCATATCTATGTGTCTTTAATCTTCTCAGCTTCTTTGAAACAACCTTTCCACAAAAAGTGGATGCCAAGACCGATCGTCAGTTTAGGTTTCCGTATAACAGAAAGTATTTTCTACTGAAAATTCCCAGCGTAGTCACAAAAAATAATATGTAGCGAACAAGCCCGTTGTCAGTGACTTGTCATCAGGCTAAATACGTTACATTTATATCACACATTTCACGGAAGAATCGTTAGGAGAGTAAACGGGGGACGTGTGGTTAATGAGGTTAATCAGTTCAATTTCACATTGCAATAAAGTACCCATTCGAACATTGGGTCTTGACAGGCCAACCGGGTGTGTGGTTGGCACTTTTTTTGTCGTGACGATATCAGAATATTTGTCCGGTCAGAGTAAAATTGAGTCGATAAGTTCATTTCGCTTCATGGTTCTACAGTATTCAACAGACTCATTGGGCCCGATAGAAAGTATTAAGCATATTTGAAAATCAGATAGCATCGAACAGATTTTCACGAACAAAAAACGTTGGCGCAGTCAGTAATCTTCTTATGAAACTGAATGCCTAACTGGTGAGGGAAAAATGAAACTGTTTTGATTGGTTTGCTCACTTGCTGTTGTATTAAGTACACTCGAATTTTGTTCATCTTACCTGAGCAACTGATAATGGAAAATCGATTTATTGACACGTCGTGACATATACCTTCTTTCTGTGTATTTCGTGAAATGATCCTATTTGTCGTCTTTTGTTCATTCAGATTGTACGAAAGGTCTGTGTGGAGCACACCCTGTATACCCATGCCTGTTTATTTCGTATGAGAGAATTGGCTTGGTCAAACTGTAGGCTTTGGATTGAATGTTGTCGTACACCCACAGCTTATCACTTTTGTGTCATAGTCACGGTGAATAAGCAAACCGAAATAAAACACGTTCATCCGTGGATAGAGGATATTTAACTTGCAATATCTCATCGGGTTTAAACCAGCACATTGTGACCATGTTGGGAATTATCTCCAGTCAGGACTCATTGTCACTGGATAGTCAAAATTTGCTTTGAAAAAACGTTGATAGACATCTTTGATAGGCCAGTTCCTTATCATAATCGTCGGTGTCAGTCGTGTCTACGAGATGTCGAACTAGTTTTCATGACTGACTTAACAATAGTTAGCCCGTATATTACAGTAGACTCATGGATGATTTCACAATTTGCCTACTGGTTGCGTTAATTCACTATCAGTGACCCGCTAACATAGGCATGAACAGAAATAACTGGTGCGTAAATTTGTGTGCTAGTTAGAGCGTTGTCGTTGCAAATTTGACCGAATGAATCCGGTTCATAGGTTACCCCATTGCCTAAGTAAATCGTGATTAGTCATCTAGATGGCAAAATAAAGAATTTTTAAAAGAATATAGTCTGTTTTTGCTGAGCTGGAAAGTAAATACATCGCTAAATAGACTGTTTTGAGAAAAATTCGTTTTGTCTTAGTTGGTTGTCTACGACACAAATATTTTTTCTTGACGGTCGAAAATCCTCTTGAGTTTACTAGTCACTGTACCTCGTGACTTATTATACGACAGATTAAACCGCTTGCAGTAGACCACTTCAGTGGTCCATTCAAGTCCGAAGTATAAAATCAATCAACAGACAAAACTTTAGTCCCCGCCGCCGCCATCACATGAGTCTACGAACAGCAATTCGTTGCTGCTTGAGCTAACAATTGAAAAAAATTAACGTTATTGAGGTTATCAGTGATAAAAGAATCACTTGTTTCCGTCGCTGTAAAATCCGTGGTGAAAATTCAGAGACCATGCAGTTTTTAGCACAAGTGAAACATACGGCACATCTTTTGGAATCAACATGCTGGAACCTGATATGCGTGCGGCGCTGAGTTCCTTTTATCCGGTTCATTGAGACGGTGATGCAGGGTACATTACGGGATGCAAACACTTCGTTTAATCTCACATTCCATTGTGTGAAACATACAGTTAGATAAGTTGCTGTCCTGATTTATGAAGGAAACGCCAATGTTGGTGGTAATCGAAGCGATATTAGCCAAGCATCAAACATCGGCTATTAGTTGACAGAAGGTTCTGAAGCACCCAGTCTTCTTGTGCTGGCAATGAAACGGTTGACGGCTTCCTGCTGCATACACGTTGGACGTTCCCACTATTAGGTGTATGGTTGTCATACGCCAAACCGATATGAGTGCTGTGTGTAAGCAGCAGACAAACATGAACGAATTGTTTATATCTTACAGCATCTATGTTTTCGCCGTTTCGTTCCATGGATGTATTGAAATAGATCAGGAATGTATTTTTTTGAACACCATTCAGAAAAATTGGGGAAGCTTCCGTGATACAACTACGAACCCACTTTGGCAGCTTTGTTCGGGCGCTTTTAGTGAAGAATATTTTTTAAACATTTTCGAAAAACATTGTGTAGCGCTGCATCATACACCACACAAAAACACTGAGCACAATTGGATTTGAGCCACACTATTCTTGACTAGATGTAACTTTTAACTTTGTCATAGATCTGTATATTTTGTAACCTATTTATACATTTATCCATATATATATTTATGTAGACATATGTATTTATGTTTATTTCCGGACAATTAGGCTTCAGAGGTCTCCGGCTGGAATTCGGTCGAAACTAATGACTAGCCTGTCCAGCATCTGAACGTCTCAAAGCGACAAACACAAGTTCTGAAAGTGACTCACGTTTAAGGCAGCCGCTGTCACCTTCCCCATAACAGCTAGAAACAGAAACTTGCTTATCGTGACGACATAATAAAGGGAATCTCATTGGTCGTTCATCACGGCCTGTGAAACTCGCGCTTGCTTTGTGAATGCAACTCAGGCCATCAGTAATCGTCTAACGGGATTTTCCTCAAAGATATATTAGCCGTTCTCCAGCATGATATTACTTCCTGTATGTAACAGTACTGTACATATCACAGTGTTAATAACCAGTAAGTAGGACACTTTCCCACTGGGACGTTTACGAGGCATTTGATCTTTTTTAAAATTAAAATGCTACATTTGTTCTTGAGTGAAGGATATCAGCCCTCTCCTCTTCACACAACACATCCAACAGCAGTAGCTCAATGTCCTTGAAATAATTTTTACTGAAACGTTCACCGCATACGTATATTTATTTCGAAAGAACTCCATAGTGTATAAGACACCAGTTTTCCCACTCCATGGCCCTCTGTCTTGACTGAATTTCGTGGTCCCCTTCTTACCTGTAGACGTCAGCGGACTGAACCGTTCCTCAAATTGCACACGATACAGTTTGTGGACTCAGACCCATTTGCCTAAGAACTAAGACTCAACAACTCTCAACTGCACTCAAGTTTTTGCCCCATTCAGCGGAGGAAATCCAAATAAACTCAGACCAAACAGTACTCACTTGATCGTATGCTTAGCACTGAGATAAACCTTTTGGATAGCTTTTTTCGGAAGGAGGCATTAAACTCTAGTGTAAATTTTATCAGAATCTGTCAGTAGTGCATATGGTCGTCTATTCCGAGAATTGTGCTCTGAACTTTGTGTTTGTGGGACTATCGTGTTAACCACCATGCCAGAAATAAATTCGGTTTACTGGTCGTCTGCCCTGGACATTCACCTGTCTAATTCGATCTGATGTGCTATCAAATATGTTTTCCTAAGTGAAATCTGCTCGTAACGTGTACTAATACTGACTTCACTCAGACGTCGCTTTCCTACCTTTCAAGAACATTATGTGGTGTGACCACATGGGTACATGTATGATTAAGTCGCGATTACTCTAGCAACCATTCAAGTATTTCGGGAAGAACGGAAGGTTATCAAACAAACTTCTTACGTGGTGGAGAGCAACTAGTCAATTACTGAAAGTAGGCGAATGAGGACTTACTGCAATATGCTAGTTATCATGGCTTTCAAAATAGATGTTCATCTTGTGCATTTAAAAATATTGTCCACTGTCTATTGATTGGAGGTAGTAAATGGTGTAACCCAGTAGGTTCATATTTAGCTGCAATTTTTTCTCCAGTTTTAGACATATTCGGATTCTTAACAGCCTATCATACCCCCAAAACTGCTATGGCACAAATTGGAAACTATATTGTACTTCGTGCAATTGGCGAGTTAATAATCTTAAGTGAATAACTTTTCATGCTTTTGTCAGTAGCGTTCAGATCAATTTTGCAATCCAAACCGATATCTTCGAAGCAAGATTTGCAAACCGGTTAGCAGCTAGGTTTGCAAAAGAGGTGGGTGTTTTATGTAGAATAAACTTCGTTTCAAACGCCTTTTCGGTTGCAGCGTAGTTTCGAGTTGTCTAGCTTCCAAGTAAAATCCCTATTGGTAGCCATAGTAATACACAGATCTATTATAAGCTGAAGAAAAACTATACACGTGTTAGAGGATTGAAAATCTGGGCAGAATGTGCAAGTGGATAGACAGTTTTGGCTGATAGAATGACCGGATGGTCTCAAGTCTATGAATGTAAAACCAGTTTGTTATTGTCCGTAGAGGCTAGAATATATTCTTGCGCTCCATTTTTTAAAGACAGAAAATTTACGCAGGCACTTTACTGACGCAGAAAAATGTGTAATTGAGTCAATGTTTTCTGCTCCGGTTTTGAATAAGTCTAGACTACCTGTGATAGAATTAAAATTATGGGGAAACAGCATTTTTTTTGCTATATATCTGGCTGATATCTCAGTTCTAACCACATCTGTTGAAAAGTATGGACAAGCATTCAAGAAGGACCTGTGATACGATATGAGTGCAAACAAGGCTTGTCTCGCGAATGATGTGACTCAACATAGTTGAAAATATAATATAGTACGTTTGTGATGTATTGCTTTGAGTCTGGTACACACTGAAAGCTTCAGGGTCAAAACTGGCCTGCCGTTCCTCGGTATTATGGTGTGAATTGTATGCACACTCAAAGACCTGCAAAAAAACTTCCAGTTAGACAAAATAATTTCCAATCACCAGACATTCATAATAATGAATACTGATTTTAACAGAAGATGGTGACAGACAATACCTTTTAAATATAAACCATTCATGTCAAATCTTCTTTTACTGGATACGGAATTTTCAATTTGAAGTTTAAGATTACCTAACGATAAAAACGAAATCAGGAGTGTACTCCAGCTAACTACATTAAAGTAAACAAAACCTTTATTAGTATCATTCTGAAAGAAAAATACTTTTCCAGATTTTGAAACGAACACTACCCACATTCGTTCGCAGTCCTTGTTCCAGATAAACCCTTCAGAGAGCCAACTTTGTGATGAAGCACTAGACCGGAGTTTCACTGTTATAAGAGCCTATCAACTGCGTAAATCCGCTGCCGAATCGGAGTTTGCATTCGCGTTTATGAGACTAGCGTGTTAACCAAAAAGCCAATAACCTCACAACTGGTATGATCAATCAATGATATCCAAACTTTCAAATACAGACGATCTGTTCCTTGCGGTAGATAACCAAGGGAAGCCAACTGGTGATCCTTGGTATTTGTGCCTGTTTCGGTTGCTCGGTCTGTCAGTTAAATCTTCGATGCACCTTTTCAAGCAATCATAAATTTGGAAATCGTATGGACCTTAATTAAACATTGATTTGCTGCTTTGTAAGTTCGGATGAAAACATCGTACTTTGCATCCTCAGTATTTTTGTCTGCGTACAGCTATCAAGTGATGTTCGAATTTTTTTCCAGTTAAGGTCCGGTCGTCACAGGTAAGTTTCCGTCAACTCTAAAAAAAATTTGCAAGTGAATTGCGTTTTGGCATGTACACAAATGAGTGTAAACTTTAAAAATTTCCTTTAGGACCTTACTGATGCCGACCGGTTTAAGCGGTTTCATTGGATGATTCCAAACCGCATTGGTACCGTTGCTCCAGAAGTGGTGTTCCAAGTTCACATACGCAGTACTCAAAAGATCACAAGAAAAGTCCGAATCGTTCCAACTACAAAGCAACGCAAGTAGCACAAGACATGCTCCGTATGTATTTCGCGTCCTTATGATCGTACCTACATTTGTCAACCGAGTTTTAGTTGTAATGAGCAGAATAACATGTACTTCCCCATACGTCACTCCAAGAATTTGATGAAGTGTTGAACACTGCTCGTAATTTTCAACCCTCTGCGATCTTCTTTTTTCATTTTTAACTTCAGACGAATAAACAACCATAGCAGATACGTCGTGTCTCAACTACATGCTTCGATTTTCTAGGTGGGTTGTAAAAATGTGAGATATAGAAGCTCTGTATTCGTGAAGCTTTTTGAAATTCAACCAGTTGACTTCGTATCAGGTCGACCAAAGCAGACTGAACTTCTTCACATTGCGAGCGTTCCAATTCCTAAAAATTACTTGTTTTCATAATTAGCGGCTGAAATGAGGTATATTCAGTTAGAGCATCTTTCTGCCGGATACGTTTGCCAAATTGCCTAGGTAACCATTCCCTTCCAACGCCGGACAGACTCAACAAACAGAGTATTATTTTTGCAGCAGCTCATTAACATACGGACAACTCTTATAAACCTCATCATAGTGATTCAACGTGATAAGGTATTTTCGAAACTCAGGTTGTCGTGAGTCGAGTATTTCACCAATTATTAATACACATGGGGAACCCGCTTTCATGACAGACAAACAGCGCAATAATGCTTCATTAATCCGAGGACTAAATTTTTACCGAACCCCGGTAGATTTCCAAAAGTCTGCTAACCTAGATGGATTCCTTCACTTTATCTCAGAGTTCACTATGCTGCAGAAATTTTGCTGCTTCCTACTTAAATGATTAGCAATTATGCTTTTCCTAGAATTTATAGGAATTTTAGTTTAGTAACTAGCTTAATATTTTCCCCAAATCTGTTTCCATCCTTAGTATTTTTTTCATATCAACTAAACTACTGTACTCCAGTGCGTGTTTTTGCGATTGATGGTAAAACAAACGCCGGTTCTGCCTGAAAAACAATTTTGTTTCCGTGCATCGGAAGTCAAGATTAAAAATGATGAACTTATGCGAGGTTATTGACAAATCACCAGAGGCCGGAGGCACATTAAGCTAACGACAACGTGCTTGATAGCAGCTCGCCGATGACTTTCTACCTGTGCCCATACCTTTCCGTAACTTTTAGCGAAAGTAACCAGAATATTCCGGAAGAGAGTGATTCAGGTCAAAACATTCTTGTAGGGAGCCGAAACACAACAACGAAGACGTCCTGCTCGAGCACGTCAATTGAGTCTTGTGCTGTTTGGTGATAGCTTCTTGTTTCCAGCCCATAGCCTGATTGACTCAGTAAACCCGAAAAGGCCCAATCAGAATATAATCCGTGCTTTGGTTCAATTCAGACCAGCGACCAGAGCCACGCGCCTAGAAACAGCATGTTTTTTCAACAATTGAGTAACCAACTGACAAAAGCTTTATACAAATTTGGTTTAAAAACGCATTTCTAAAACCAATCCACTGTCACTGGTGTTCACCAAACGATTCGGAAATGGACCGTGAGGACTGGAATATTGGGGCAGGCAAACGCTGGATTTCACCCGCGTTATCGTTATCATGAGCATTAGATTACTGATAAGTAGTATGGTTTACTTGTGGAATCGGAAAGAATCTACGATGGTAGAACCACGGCTTCGATTAATTGTTCAGCTGCGTACGGATATTCCCAAATGAACACAAATATTGGTTGGTGAAATAAGCAGCATGTGCTAGGTTGACTACTTGACCAATGCACAAAAAGGGTGACACAAAAGTTAGCTATGCGGAATATTAAAATGGATTGTTGAATCAGAGCACTGATTGTTCACACGATCAACGCAGCAGACTAAGGACCGAGATGATACCACGGGAAAAATTGCAGTCTGACGACAGTAACACGTTAACAACGTATATAATTACGTGAAAAGAATTCAACTTGTGACCAATGACCTCTGAAGTGCTCCATCAGATAAAAAATAACACATATTTTCAACCGTTCAGAGATACTCAGGTAAACATAACACTGTCAACGTTTAACGTCGCGTTATCGACAATAAACTGCCCCATAAATTTCAACCAATTTAATTTATGTAATACACCAATTGTATATCTGTGCTAATATCTGAATCTTCCACTCTGAAGAATCTTACATATAATGTGGTGGAAATGTCTGTGAACTTTTGTTTAAATCTATTTTATTCTACCATTGTTAACGTGGAAATTCTACTTTTATTAACAAATCAGCACCACCAGCATCCACTTCTTTCAAACGAAGTGTTTTCTGGGAAATCATTTCCTTGAATGATCAAGCTTTGTCAAAGTTCTCCTGCCAACTACAGTGTGGGGGAGTTTTTCTTAACAGCCCAACACGTTCTGCAAAAAATGGAACAATATAAAAGAAACAGTTAAATTTCTAGACATTATTACCTGCCAAAGTTTAAGACAGCATAGAATGTTTTTCGCTCGAGATTACTTTCAAGACTTGATGGGTGCCTGGTTTTCTACTGAACATGCAACAACTTCATCGCAAACATCCCCATTACTTCCATGTAGAACTGTGCATTGATTATGTCTGCATGTGTCCTTCCGCCTACTTCCCTTATATACTCTGTTTCTTGGTGTTCACTTCTTTTGTAAGGTCTGAGACCTACAGATATGTCCGTGGTGAGCCTATGTATGCTGAATGCATTAGTGCACATCGTTCTATCGAAGTGTCTTGTTGTCAATACATTATTTATCATCATCATGTCCGCTTAAAAATGTTAGTGCTTCTGCGAACGCACATACAGCAGAGTTTCTCCCGATCACAGTTCAAAGAGCACGAACATAAATCGCATTCCTTAAAACGATCTCAGCCTGAAGGATTTTTTTTATGACAAATAAATAGCCAAAATTAGTCGAAACCAAAAGCAGAAAGATACTTTTACCGTCAACCTTCGTTATTCACTGTAAAAAATAAGTGACTAAAAAATGAATTAAACGTTCGTCGTAGATAAATTTTTGTGGGAGATTTAAACTGTTTATAATTTTACTGGTAGAACTGTTACTGTCACTCCTGTTGAGAGTATCGGGTAACCAGAAAAGTATTCAAAAATGCATGTGACTGAGCACCAGTCTATGAGTTTTTGGTGATGTTCATAAGGCAGTGGACAGGAAAATTAGCTTTTGGAGGCGTGACTGCTGTTCATCTCTCAATCGCTGTAACGGTAAGCACTACTGATGAGGCTTGACAAGACGAAACATGAACGTAGAAATGCTCAGTCGTGAGTGCAATTCAAACTTCCCAGACACAGAATTCCCGCTACAACTGAGTAACGAAAAAGTAGCCTTAAGAATGAATCCTGTTTGAACGAGTGGGGAGAAAGGTTACATTCCAGGACAGTAACTGTCCTCCGTCCCATAATTTTACGAAGTAACTATGAACTGCATATCCCGTAAGAGCGTAGAACGAATCTAATTTTCTGGTTACGCCCATTTTTGTTCATATGCTTTCAGTTCCTTCATATCTCACTGATAAATTCCGTAACGAACAGAAAGTATGAACGATTTAAAAAAGGACAGATAGTCGTCATTTCTTCTTTCGTAATATAAACTTAGAACCTATCAAAAGTGCTCATGTTGAATGGTCCGTATAACCGTTCAATAGACCGTATAACTGTACCTGTTGCATGAGTACCCCTCATCTAAAGCGAATCATGCGATTGGTCGTTGTCACACACTGCCACCTTAAATTAAAAGTTCACACTGAACATGTTCATATAGAATATAACCGAAGAGGCAACAATTTGTGTCATCCCTACTAGAATCAAGGTCGCGGCTTCATACCGTAATCTACAAACGCAGAGCGATAGTAAAGTTCCGAGATGTTCACTGGGCTTGCACGGAAGACGTTAAAACTGAGTTTCTACTTATGAATATAATTCGGCAATCTATTTCTTAAAAAGGTTACCCGTTTGCAGCAGAAAACCGATCCAATCTGACCGACTTCAATGGGGTCGTCGTTGTGTTGATTGCCACCTATATTATTCCTTATCACCTCAGTGTAAATGAAGACGTAAAATTGCGCTCGATAAATAAATATCTGAGCTGCTCAACATCAACGTGTGATCAGTTCTGAGTCGAAACCGACTCCGGACCTGCGCTGAGTCAGTTACCCTAATTTTGTACTACTAGAACCACTGTAGCTGGCGTCGTGTACTTGTGTAACTACCTATGATGGATTTCTGTCAACCAGATAACTTGAATATCCATGTTTCTGTGAGAGAAATCACATATTATTTACAGTGCTCCAAAATACGATGTCCCGTTGTGAAAGAGTTGAAGGCGGACGAGAAATCTGCTCAATTTTTCAGCGTAATTAGTAAATATGCGTACAGCTTGATGAAAAACCTGTCATTCCCTGATATACTCAATTATCTTTTCTACGAATCCTTCTGGATATTTCCGTTTAATTGTTTTCTGATGCATTTAAATCAAAATTGCGTAACCTACTTATTCAGTGTACCAAAACTTCTGATGGTATGTGTATTGAACCAATTTTGATGGAAATCAAAGGTAACCCTAGTTTATAAACCGATGGATCAATCCTTTTAGGTTACGTGAATCCCGTCAAAAAGGTAACTGAACAACCTGCGGAAAAAAGACCGACACCTCTCCAGTCTTTGAATTGGGCTATATCCATTGTGAATTTGCTACGAATTTGCGGTGATTACCGAATCACGCTCAACAAACTTCATCTGCGGAATTGTGCCACTGTTAATCTAGAAGACATTCTGCACTAATTTCCTGGTTCAAAATATTTTTGCGAAACTTGATTTAAAAGACGCTTTTACAGATTCCACTTGATGGTGGCTTCCAGTACTCTGACAACTACCAATAATCCTTTCGGATTGTTTCGGTAAAATTTTCCGCCCTCTGATATGAATGTATCGCCTGCTATATTTCAAGATGTTGTGGATACAACTACTAACAACCTAGAGGGTGTTTCCATTTATGGGGATGGTAGTGCTGTGCACACATCAGCCACGGTTATTCATAATGAACAATCGTACGGTCCACTTGAATGTTTTTGCTATTTAAACGTTGCCATTAATTTCTTCAAATACATTTTTGGTACGTCAAATTTCTTATACTTAGGATTCCTCGTTGATCGTCTCTGTCGGAGACAGACTCCAAAAACTCTTGATGAGTCCCGTTCTTTAATGGTTCCTCATTAGCGTTGCTCAGGAGTCGTTCTGAATTTCGCCAATATAGCAAAATGTTTATCAGTTCTCAAAATGATTTTCTTTGGACTAGCCTATATGAGCAGGCTCTCCGATTCTTTCTGAAGTCACCAGTCTCCCAATGCATTATTACGTGAATTTTCTCCAAAGTTACCATCAACATTGATTACTGATGCGTCCCTAACAGGTACTAGTGCTATGTTAGAACAACAAGGTCATTCTTTTATATGAACCCCTACATGCCTTAGTTCGGTAGAACGTGGATATACGCAAACACAGAAGGAAGCACCACCAGTGTGCTGAGTGGTCACCAAAATATATTCACTGAACATAAGGCCATTGAACTTAGTTATACTCCTAACAAAACCCTATCTAATTCCTCCGCGGCAATGGTCCGGCGACGGTGTGTTGCTTACTCATAGAACATCCAACATCGCAGTGCAGAATTCATTTCCCATGCTGACTACCTATCTCGATTTGTTCACTCCAGGGAGGCTGGTGACTCGGAATGCTTACTAACTCAACCATTTCCAGTTTCTTGTTCTGTTGTGATTCGTGATACCCGAAAATGCTATCACGCAGTCTTCAGCTCATTACGCACTGTTTGATTTTACGGGGTCCGACGAAGATCTCTTGAATTCTATGAACGTTGAGATGAGTTTACTGTTAATCTGATAGATTATTGTGCTTTGTTGATAGAAGTGCTATCCCTCCCGCATAATTATGTTTGCGGTAATACATGATTTACGGTCTGGTCATTTGGGGAACGTCTGATTTGTTGATTGCCACAAGTGAATGCTGATCTGTGTAATACTTCTAGAAGTTGTGCTCAATGTGTACATAAGGCGCAATCACGATCATCAAACAAGGATACCCTGGCCAGTGAATTGTGAGGCTTGGTAACGAGTGAATGCTGATTATTGCAGTCAATTATTGAGTAAATGTTACGCTTTGATTATTCGTGATTCATACCCGCGTTGACCGGAAGTTTGTTTTACGTCGTCGGCAACTGTAGATTTCAGTTGACAATGAAACGCATTTCATTGCGAAACAGTTTGAAGACTGACTGAAAAGTGGACTGTCGACATCCGTTCACTCTGCCAAAACACTACAATCCAAAGGTATCACTGAAAATCTTGCTGGTGTTATGAAAAGTGCGATCAGACCTATCGACCCATTAAAGTTAGAACTGGAGTCCAATGTGAACAGTCTTTCGGTGCAATATCACAATCATGACTAGTCAACAACTGGAAGCAGTCCAGCAAAGCTAATCAACAGCCATGTTCTCCGAACCAACATGTTCAGTCTTGAATCAACTGAAGCTGTGTATCATCGTGACAGCGACCTTCGATCATCTAAAGAACTTGTGTCCATTAACCTGGGTACTCAGATATGTCGCATACTTCATTTAGATCATGAATTTGTTCACCGTAGACATGTTGACCAACTTGTTTATAATTTACCTGTCTCTACCTCTGTAGTGTTTAACACTATCGCCGGTGTTTTTAGTCTGTTTCAGACTCACGTCCTATGGTTGAAGGTGCTGCTGAGAGCGAACCATCACAGTTGTAACTGTCTGAAAGCGTCTGAAATAAACGACACAAAACTTACAACTTATTTAAACAGTAACCGATGCGGTGATTGTCACCACGCCTATTTATCATTGCAGTTGTTTTACTACATCGTTGATAACTGCGCTTTGAGAGATATCTGAATTGCTCAAATTCAAGACGTCATTTCTGCGTCGAAACTAGGTATGAACTTGGACTGAGTCAGTCACCCTATCTCTACATTACCGAAATCATTACACTGCAACTGATCTTTGACTGTTTGAACTTTTGACCTCAAGTCTGTCGTTTTTATAATTTCACCTGGTATGTCAGAATTTCAATGTGCACGATTGCCTATTTTTGAGACTTAACCACTGTGTTGTGATGTGCATGTTTATTCGTTCATTTGCGCATTTTTGTTCGACCGTGGCCACGTCTACTCATTCACGTCATTCAGAAACATCGTTTGCAAGATTGCACATAAACGGTGTGACGATGGCGCAATTCACTCATTGCTCTAAATCATACCACTGAGTAAGCTGGAATTTCTCCGCTGGACCATGTTTCAAACCATCGGGGATTTCCCTGAACCCACGACTGCCACTGATTTTCGCCGTTTACATGGCCTTGCTAGCTACTACCTTAGGTTCATTCCTTGATGTGCATAAATTGTGCGCCGTCTCATTGAGCTATTTCGTGGGGACATAAAAATCATCGAATAGTCTGAATCCGCTAGAAGTTCCTTAATTCAACGAAAGGATGTTGTTGCATCCGTACACTTGTGCTTAGGAGAATCCGAAGACATTGTGGAACATTTATGTCGACGCTTTCAAGAGCAGTAGATGAAATCATAAAACGGAACTTTGTGCCAACGACTTAGTTTTTCCTGTCGCCCACCTCCGGACTTCATCTACAACTAAAGCATCTTTGCTTGTGGGCTGTACATCCAAGCGATAAAACACTTCCGACATGCGTTAGAAGGTCTTGATTCCAAAATTTTCACGGGCCATGAACCATCTACTTCTATCCTAAATATGTCTAGTAGTAAGTATTCACCAAGAAGATTGTGTTTCCCAGTTCCCAAATGGTACTAGACAAATGTCTGAAGTAGATAATATCGATGCGGATGGATTATCCGCATCAACGCTGTTGCTGACTCTCTACAGATCGGCTTGAAGCAAAAGCTTGAATTGCAGTGTACATATTCGGAAACACAGAAGTTCACATTCATACAATTGGAGCATGTCACTGACTATCCTAAATGGTAATAGTTCTCCACACATCACAACTATCATCGTGATTGTTAGTAAGCAGGGCTATGCGACGTCTAGTGTTGCATTCGCCACCAAGCCTGCTACATCCTGGAATTCAAACAACGATGAAACCGATTTATGAAGTTTGTTTAACCTTCTATGAATGAAAGCATCCATCTCTGTGTACATGCTTGCTAGGCTTCTCAAAGGTATAGTCTACCACCATACTTTTAGCTCCATCAATTAACTTGACACTCCAAATGTTAGATGTAGCCACGCTCATGTGGATACTTCGATCGCTCAACGCATCCAACGGAGTTAACTATATTTTGACCTACAATGATTGTTTTGGGAGTTGGTCAGTAGCAAATGCTGTTAGTAACATCACCAAGAAAACAATTGCTAAGGCTATCACTGAACGCGGTGCCTCCAATTTTGATCGCCAAGCCATTATCGCCACCGATTACAGTATACGGTTCGAATGTCCGTTATGCAACTCTGTCCCCACAGTTCGGTTGTCATTGTGTTCATGCTACAACCTTTTGGCCAATCGGTCAGTGGGCAGTTTATACCATCAGCTCAAAGCCGCATGTCCGGAGTTATCTTGGGTGCTGCCTCTTGTCTTTTTGAGAATTTGCACGGCTCGTAAGAAGAAGCTGGAGTGCACCACTGCCGAAGTGATTTTTTATACTGGCCTGGAGAGTGTATTTCTCTCACCACAGCAAGTACTTTCAAAGGTGTTGTTACTAATGTCAGCCGTCTTATAGTTGACTTGCGATAGTTGACACACAAAGTTATTCATGAATAGAATGGAGCTGCATTGTATGCAAAGAACTCGCTAGCTACGTGCATACTTTACTTCGATACGATGTTTATCGGTGACTCTTAAAATCGCCGTCTGATGGTCCATTTTGAGCCCTGCGATGAACTTAGAACAATCCCCCAATAGACCACCTGGGTTGCTAAGACACATGAAACCTGTTTTCGTTGAATCAACCAAAGAACTAATATTAAGCGATTCCCCAGCTAAGCTCTTCCTGGGTACCACCACGAGCAAATCCGTTTCCGAAGTCCAACTGTCACTCATTATCGCAAAACAGATCTGCAAATCAACAAGCAAAGAAAAGGTACATTTTTCGACCATTTCTGCTCGTTTTCTTCTAACAAAGTGCTTTATAGTCATTTTCAATCGTCATTAATCACATGGCAATTTTATGACGTGTCAATATTTGCACGACGTGTATAACCGTAACTGTGAAATGTGACTTTGGGAAAGAAACAAGGGTATTCAGTATGTGTTGAAAAATCACGATCTTTTACATGTGGGTTCCGAAAACACTTCAAAACGACTTTCACTAAAAACAGAGTGGGTAGCTTCAATTTTCTGACAGTCGTTATGAACCTTCCAGAACAATTTGCCTTCAGTGATTCCTTACAGTGTGCACTACTGGAATGTTTGAAAATGTCTGACGTCAGGAGACTGACTGTTCAACGTATACGTTCTCAAGCTCCCAAATTCTGCCCGCCAATAAACTTTCAACTCGATCTTGCCAAATACACTATCTGATATTCACCCATCAGCGGCTACATCGACACTACCTGCATCATGTCATTGTTTAACGCACTTCACGGGTTACATCGATCGTATTGTTATGAAGCAATCCAATCAGAAAATCGCCTCAGAAAATCCCACCTATTATCTACCATCCTACTCCCTAAGTTCAAGACATGCAATAAAGCTTACTATATCGTTAGTGTTGTGAATACAACGGCAGAGGTGGGTAAAAAGTCAATACCGCCGATTACAGTCTCGAAGATTGCCAACCACCACCTTTCTAGCGACCCAAAAAAGTCTTTCAAAGGTCCAGGCGATAATCAGTAGTTTCATGATATTTTTTCAACATATGTATTCGGCTTTTTGCTGTTGGAGATGTAGATCAAAACCCGAAACCATACCGTCTCAGTGTGTAACAATGTGCACTTAGCGGATTGTGTACTTTATTGAAGAACATTTTATTCGGTCTTCTGCTGAAGTACTGCTATTTGTGGTCACAACAGGATCGATTGTTTGAAACGTGGCAGACATCTCCGGAGAGTAAGTCGGTTTTGTAAGTGGCACTCCGATGAGTTTTCCGCTTTCTTGCCTATCCCATCTGAGTGGGCACTGAGTATCATCGTTGGTCCCACAGTACGCTAGAATCAGTTACCTACCTATTTTGCAACTACTTCAGAAATACATTATTTGTCGTTCAACTAGCCGCAACGTTCACATTCGCCCCGGCCGGATTGCGTGCAAACGTTAACTAGAACAACTCCATTACATCATCCCGCCCCTTAGCAATAAAAACCTTCACAACGCATTTTGCAGTGTCACTTCTAATGCCACTCTATGGTAGGCTGGGTCCCACTGACAACAGTAAAATTATGGCGAGTTCATTCTACGGAAATGCGCTTCATTCAAGTATGACGATTGAAGGTGAGTTGAGTAGTTGTTTCAAACAGTTGAGGGGGCTCATGTATGCAGTGTAATAGAAGAACAGTATAAACCTCTTTTTCGGATGAGGTGAACGTCTACGGTGCGTGAAGGACATGAACTTTAGCTAATTTGACGTCAGTTCTCGAGAAGATCGACGATCCTAAACGATTAGTGTCTACTTAACAAAACAGCAGTAGAAATTTACTTAATCTACCAACAAACACATCTACTAAGAATAAGTTGAGTGTGGCAATCGTTCACTGAAGCCGATTTGCAGAAAACTACCCCTGAGGCAGTTATAGGACCTAAAAGACGTCTTGAGTTGCTATGTTAGCAATTGACAAAAAAGTGACAAGCGTCCATGCCATTGTGTGACACGTACTACTTGAGTTAACCGTGCAGATACATGACCTGGATGAAACGACCCCAAGGTTTTGCTTCTGAGGCGACCATCGTTAGAAGTACTTCGGTGGATTGGCGTCATTCGTTCTGACGATGTATACGAAGTAGTTGTGAGTCACCAGAATAGATAAATCCATTCACAGAAGTGCAATGAAAACCTGCAAGAGTGGATTTGAATAACATGTTACTTCCAGTGTTTCCTGACAATAACAATGTGGACAGAAAGCAAGAGATATGGACACCCAAAGTGAGAAGGATACTCGTTAGGTCCTGCTCGACAAGTCCATAGAGAACAAAAGTGAATCAAAACTCACTGACGATGAGTTCAGATTTGTATAGACCAATTCGAAGTATGTTACGTGGACCTCTCTGATAGAAACATTGAGTCTACTGGAGTCAATTCTTCAGCACGGTAAAGGGACGACTTGCGAGGTGTTAACACACCGCTTGTTGTCGTCGGCAACATACACAAAACCAGGCTACGTATGGCGACTGTTCGGTGTACATAACAAATGCTAGATATTTCTTCCAATACATTTATCAATTTGGGTAAACTGTCTACAGTCTTGCCGTACAGTTGTGTTGCAGTTTTCCATTGCGCCACACAGTACGATATATTTGTAGTGCTTGACCGTACATTCTGGTCACGCTATGGACACAACAGGTATGATGTTGAACTGAGGAGTTAATTAAAAACACCACTCAGCCTGTACAAATGATGCAAGAACTTGCAATAGCAGTTGTGTTTGGCAAGGATTTTAGAGATTGTGGCCACTCGATGCAACCAGAAGTTTCAGTGACGAGTCATTTAAAAATACGAAGTGTTTCCCAAACAATTACATTCTGAGTTCACAATATGCGAAATTGACTGAAGCGAAGTGAAAAATCCTGCACTTGATCTGGACCATTCCGTAAAGCGGCACCTTCCGTTGAGTCAGTGCCACCTGGGAGCGAACAGTTTCAATCAGTACCGACGGTTCGCGATCACTGTACATGCATAGGTAGCCTGTTTGCTCAATATGAAATAGAAGTCGAGCAACGAATGTACAACAATTTACAGATTAACTACCAATTATGGAAGCAGCTGAACTCAGTGGCCAGTAGCAGAGAGATAACCGAACTGACCTGACTTGACTACATCAAAGCCAACTATGCCGAGAACTCATGGCCAGTGATATTGTCATAATGGTACTTTAGACATTGATCCACCGGACTGCCAGGTCGACAGGCTTCGGTGTGGAAAAGGGAAGGAGAACTAGGGAAGTTAATCCACAAATCCTCCTGCGACCTCGATGACAGTAACACCGAAGTCCAGCGGATAAGATTCACGAGTGACATCCCGATATTTGTCGACGTGATTCAAGCTTGTATGACTATGGTGAGGCTCAATTGAGTCAAAAAGTCGTTAACGACTCCACTTGTGAGCACTAAGACTAACTGTCCGAAAAACACCTTCAGCACATTCTGGGGCTATGATGGAAGCCAAGAAAATTGAAGACCAACTGCAAAACGGCTGATAGATTTCAGCATACGAGAAAATAACGCGCAACAGCCAAGGAAAACGGCCACCAGTTCTTCTGTGGTGCGTCAACCAGTAACGCTGCGTGCACTATGACTTGCCAGTTGGCAGCTTGTGGGGTGTACATAGTGTGCTAGTTCTTCATTATGGAGACAAGCCAACACTGATAATCAAGGATTCACAAAAGAAATCACAAAAACAGGAGCATCAACAGCATTAGCTACACTGGGTTCTTCAGCCCAATCACTCAGTTACATACTTCGGCTGTTACGCTCCGTCTCACAATTACGTGGACACCAGTGCAGTTCACACACCTGACTTAGTCACACAAATAGCCCCAAAATACATACACAGTAGAGTACGATCAGCTCATTAGCTAAGGAATTCGTTACTTCTGGTGAAATGTTTGTAAAGATGCTAACCCGTCATTTCTTTCAGTACGTAATTCGCCTGTTCTTAAAGTATTGACAGCCACCGCATTACACAAAACTTACCCGTAAACTAATCAGTTGACATAGCCAGTGGTCTTATCAAAAGAATGGCCTTTGCAGCAGTGCAGAGGGGACGGAAATATCAACGTATTTATGTGCCATGTATGTGAACACGAGTTCAGTTCAAATCCAGTTATCAATATCCGGTTATCAATAAATGAAGCTGAGCTCGGAAAAGGAACTCTTTGTAAGGCTGTGTAAAACAAATATTGGAATCACTACGGCCCATGGATACATACCAACAGACGGAAACTTGTTTTTGATGTACAGCATGAAATGCAACAGCTATTCAACTAATCCCAGTGAAGTGGAAGCCCTAGAAATACAAAGCGCCATACAACGCTGAGGAGCAGATAGGAGGAACTTAAATTTATAAGCTTTAGGAACGCATGTGGAACAGCGAAGTATCGAGTTCGATTCAGCACAATTGTTCCTCATCACCCTTAAACTAATCACCCGAATCTGAGAACAATTTTCCTATCTTATGTTACGTTCCTAACGCGGAAAAGCAACTGACGCATGATAGACTAAGTTCAAAATCCCCATACATACATGGGTCACAACGTGAGAGGCGCTTACTACAAAGTAATTGCTGGTAACTAACAGTCTGCGTCCAACCGTATTTTTGCAAGATGGCACTTTCGTCAATTGATGAAGATGACTAAATGTTAACAGTATTAGTAGGGACGGTGAATCCACAACCAAGACATGACTAACATAGTAAACGAAAACAACCACGTGTTATTCAAGTCTACTCTGCGCATAAATGGACTTCTGTTAATTCAACGCTGCCGGTGTGGTCTGAAAACGGTTGGTAGTCCCATCGAGTGGCGTTCTAAGCCGGGATGTGCCACTCATACTTTTTGAAAATCTATACACACCGATCACACATATGCGTCCGTAGTATCTAATAGTTTCTAATTCGATGCGTAAGTACGTGCACCTCCGTAAACTTGTCCATTTAACAAATCCGAAAGGTCATGAATCAGATTCAGATCCCAATTGTGTGGTCAGTATAACACTACCTGATACAAGTCTATTCATTGCGGAACCGCAAAACCCAGTAAATCTTTGTTAGCAATCACATCCGTATAATCAACACCAACTGGGACAGTCCTGGAACCTGAGATGGTTGTCAGAAAATTCATTTCACATAGCACTACTTATGCCAAAATAGGACAACCCGAAGTTTGATAAAATCACTAAGAGAATCCAATACTAATTTGAACCACATTTCTAGTAAAAATGGAGTCAACCAGCCAATAATCAATCGATCGGTGAGTGTCTTACTAAAAGATTCAGTGAACAAGGAATGGCATCGTTCTGTAAAAATCACGCGATTGCAAACAGGCAGGCAATGTTGAAATAAACAACCGACACGAATCGAACCGTCTATGTACAAGCGTCCACCTCAACCCCGTAGGATAAGTTTCAACTGTGAACTGATCGGAATGCAGATAACAGTAACCGCCGAAATTAGTACTTCTGAACCCCATAGCTTTTCAGGCGAGCGGTGTACGACCACAGTAAGGCACGTCGCAGGTAAACAGCCGAATCCTAACACCTGGTTGTTGATGCAAAATCTCCAACGGAACAGCTAGTTACTAATGAGTAGCCTAATTTATTCGCGTTTTTCTCAAAGTAATCATCATCAGCACAAAAGCCACGCTTTTCCCGTGATCAATTTGAAAAGTGAAGTCAAAAACACCATGTTGCTAGGTTTCTGCCAAGGTATATTCTTCTGCACTTTTGAAAGCGCCTAGTGCAGATTACCGAAATTACTAAACCAAACAGCAAAACAAATTATGGCGAGATGCCAATCATCTATCTCTGCGAAGACCCCACCAATGCAATCTAACGCGCATCCTCTTGGATACGTCTGGGCGATTGCGATCAGAGTGAACAGACCGTGTCTGTGAGTGCAAAAAGAAACTGATATTCACCCTCTCACTGCCTTGACGGTGGTAGTCTACGCCCAAAGATCAGCAACATTCCGTTGTAATTTGCTTTGCGTTTTGGTTTTCATGTGATGAATTTGACAGTGTAGTAAGCACTAGTAACGATGCACCGAAGCCTGCCGTAGCATAAACCAGGCAACACAGCGTATCTGATTTCAAAATCAACATCTCATGCAAAGATGGGATGAGGAAACTAGTAAAATGAAGAACTACCACGCCATTAGTTCAACGAAATCTATGGATCCAGACAGGTACTTCATTGAATCTTCGGAAAGCACCGCAAACAGCGCGAGACATTGTAAAACTCAATACACCGGCTTGACACATGTGAAATCAAACAAGAGATCATTGACAGCCTAAATTACATACACTGAATACAACGGATATTGTAACCGCTGTCAAATGTCAATTTCAAACCACCACTAGTTTTACAGCACACAGAACGTCAGTTCACCAAACGTGCGCTCCCCAGAGATGTGGTGAAAGTTGCCGATAAATCAATAGAGTTAATTCATATTTCACCCAAACGCAGGAAGAACTCTGAATGGGACAGCTTAATCAGCTGTCACGCTTGTTGTAGGTTCAAGAAGAATGGTGAATTTGAACGATTCATAGCACAGAAACAAGTACAAAAGATTTAGTGGGACTAACTAGCAATGCTCATATAAATTTGTCACGGAATAGAGCAGATCTTGCCAACAACGGAAGTTTTCCCAACAGTCCAAAAGCCATGAAAGGATTCTGTGCCAGTTTACTGCATTATGCACTCTAGCCACTACTTCCGAATTTACAACCTACCTGATTATCGTCGCAGTTTTTTAATTGTTGACTTTGGAACCTTCGTTTACAGAATCTAGTTGGATGCAATAGAAATGCTACTAAACCAAAATGGAACTAAAAAAACATATTCTCAACCATCTCTTTTTGAAACCTTCGACGTAATCCAGATCGACTGCACTGAATCAAAGGGTGAAACAACCCAACAAAACTCCTCCAACATACATCAGTTACAGGGGACATTTGATGAAGAGTAAATAGATGTCGGTGTACAGACATCATTCCTTGCACGACTCAAACACGTGCTTAGCACAAGATTCTTGCGTGTCTCACATCGACAATCATCAGATCCATTGCCCTCGCATGCTAAGGCGAGCACGTCATCCAAATGTGTTGACAATCTCCTGTCAGCTTATATCCGCAGCAAGGCGCACTGGTGCATGAATCTGGCCCTAGTCACATCAAGAGGCAGCAAGCTATTGTGACCCGGCTTACGAACCACTGAACAATTTGGTGTGGCTGGAACCAACTAACCATGTCTTCAGCGTGAGCGACGCTTCGTTGGTGCTAATGAGTCCAGACACCTTCAAATCAGGTTGTACGATCGATTCGGTCGACTGAATCCCTAGTTAGGACCTGATAATCCATCACCTCCTGATTGATTGTAAATGGAACCGTCCCAAACGAAGAACGTGACAGAGGGGAACTATGCCAGAGATTGATAATAAATACCAATATTACGGCAGCTCAGTAGAGACGACATCAACACAGTTATTGTAATACTTCTCGCCCAGGTTTGAGCAGCCTGACAGTAGTTAGTCTACAGGTAGTCATGTGTAACATGGCAGTAAACACCGCATGGTGAAAAGCTGACAACCAAACTTAACAATTGCGCTGCTTTCAGCGGAAAGCTTCAACCTTGACAGTGAATCAGAAATCCTCACCAATTTATTCAGCTGGATTTGTTTTGTGTAAATCTTTGTCTGAGAAAGATGATTGACGGATATTTCTTCCGTCTTCCCTGTTTAAATTTATCATCACCAGGGGATGAAACGTGAAGCAAAAAAACGAGCTGATACTGCTGCTACACATACGTGTGCAAAACAAGACCTGTGTGAAAATGATCCATTTGATAAAACATGCATCTAAAAAAGCGAACAAAAAACGGAAAACATGATTATCAACTAACCGGTATTTAATAAGGATGCCTGTGTTAGGTAAAAAGGAGTGAGCAAAAAAGAAAATACGAGGGTCCTAAATAGTGAACAGTTATCAAATGAATTGCACAAATGGACCATCAACTGAGAGAGCAGAAAATAGACTAGATCAATATTTAATCAGAGAGGATCAGAGATCGACAAACGTTAAATGAACAGAGCACAAGTTTTCATATTAAAAGATTAATTATATGCAGCTAAATGCATCAGATTTCAGTGTAGTAACAGTAGCGACCGAAGAAAAAATCATGCAACTGGAAGAATTCATGGATAATGGTTAACAGATTAGGGTAAAAGAGGAACGATACATAAAAATGTGGTGAGAGATGCACGGGGATTAGAGTGTATGTACAAATGCAAAAAGTGATGTACTAAACGCATTGAGAAGACTCAGCTTTCACCGTTGGTCTCATTTGAATGACCTTTATCATTCGATGCGATCAACTCGTCCCCGACAGAGTTGCCCTCCTCCTCCTCTTCAACATCTTCATCATCATCATCATCCTCGTCTTCCTCTTCTTCTTCGTCCTCATCCTCTACGTCCGGAACTGCCTGACTAGGTTCCGGTTTTGAGTGGAGCTGTGCATGACTGGATTCAGACAGTACATTCGACGAGTCTGCCTCATCTTCCACTCGAGAACGTTTAGTCGCAACGTAAATCCCGGCCTTGTATTTCAACATATCCTACACCAACATAAAAAATAATGAACCGGAAAAAAAATGTATTCAGCCTGATGATGAACGAGGTAATTCGCTACACTATGTTCTTTATAACCACGCAATAAAAACGAACCTGTTCATATCGGAGTTTATCGTTTTGGGCATGCCGTTCATATTTCTCCTTATCTGTGCACTCTTCCCAGCGGCGACCTAATTCCTTGGCGATATCGCTCACTTTCCAATCAGGGTGTTCATTGCGAATTTTGGAGCGAAATGCATCACAGAAAAAGAAAAAAGCAGACCAAGAACGCTTCGGCATGCAAGGGTCTTTGATCCGTCTGCGACGACGACTACGACGCATTCCGACTGGAGGGACATAATGCGCCATCTCTCGGTTGAAGCGCTCAAGATCAAATTTCGCCATTTCTTCAAAACACCTCCGCTGCTCCAGATTCATTTGCTACAAGATGGACATATCAACAAAATCCACGCTTGATAACGTACCTTCCATTTTTCTGCGCACTTCTTAGTAAATTCACTGAAGATCACATTTTCATTTGGGTGTTTCTTTCGATGTTCCTCACGAATCACTTGGACAAAACACGCATAAGCGGTCATAGGATGCTTCGGGCGATTCTTATCTTTGACCATCATCTCTTACATGGATCGTCTACGCCGCCTGAAAACAGACAACGAACAGTGAAAGTACGAAAAAAGGTGCCTTTGAAACGACTACAAGTTCAACGGTTCATTAAGTCGAACTGAGAACTTGCAAATGAAAGAAAAGTTTCGCCTAGTACTCATGTAGGCGAAGTAGCACATAAACGGTGTCAAAAAAACCGTTATGAAAGTGTCTGCAGCATGAAATTACACTGTATAATCGCTGATATCTCGAGCCCAAAATGATCGAGATAAACGGTAATTCTGGTGGCTGAAACAAAAGCATTCCGAAAGGGGAATAAGAAGGCATACTGAACTTGAAGCAAGAGTAAAAGGTAGACAGAGTAACTTGGTTGGATATTTTCATTCTGCTCAACCCTAGATCGGGGCTTTGCCAAGACGCAAGCATGCGGTCATATTCGGTGGTGGATAGTGAGGTATCTCGGGTCTCGAGTACGCCCATCAAAACGACTTCCGAAAGTTAGGTGACCTACGCTTATTGATAGTCAGAGACAAGCGTACGGACAGTGAAAACCAGCCACATAGGGAAGAGGTAACTTAATGAGTGATGTGGAAGACGTCGGCTTACACGCAGAGAGCCAAAGCCTTCGATGAGACAAATATCCAATTGGGTTGGAGCGGGAAAGCGAAAAATGAAGCAGAGTTTAGATCCTCTCTATGTCTTAACGACTCATATGGCTACAAGACACAATGATGCAAGCACCGGAGCTTCCTCAGCTTCGACGATCAGTTATACTAGAGGAGTCAGTAAAGAAAGACATGACCAGACCTGGCATTAAATGTGTTAGATTAAAAGTTTCACTGAAATATACACCTAAATCAGTCGAACGTGCAACAAATCAAGCATGGCAACCAAAACTGTCTTGTGGTTAGATCTTTGGCTCCAGCCTCGGTGCTTCATACGGCACAAAGGGCACTGGTAGGCCGAAATATCCGTTGAAGTAGGTGCACTTAATGACGCGAGACAATGAAATCCTTGCTGATGATGTCATACTTTCACTTATGGTTCGGCTGTTTGTTTTAAAGGTTTAGGCACGTCGGTGTTGAACGCCTGGGTTTGTTTTTGGTAGATACATCCCACTATGTCCCTTAATTTCTGTCCTCATGATTGGTTTACTGTTTTCTTCACGAGTTTATGACAGTTATGGACCAGCACGAACCACTGATATATCGTTCTTTTGATTATGATGCAAAACACCACAAACACTAAGCGGTTGAATGTATCTTGGATTGTTTATGCACGGTTAACAAACAAGGTAGTAGTATCAGAAAAGTCGCTAATGACACTTGACGGAAGTTCCTTACCGTGTTTTTGCTTGAATCTGTTAAGGAACAAACATTCGCATGTGGAGGAATACAAAGCATACCGAATACAAAAAATAGTACGAACTGAATGTCATATTTTGTTCCTACATCGTATCCTCTTCTTCCCTATCCAACTGAGTCTCCCACATATATTGTTATTCTAATCGACCCTTCCGTTCGTTACATTACACACCACATGCCATATTTTCTGGCTGATTAAAGTCTACCTATCCGGCGTTGTCTTTTCACTCTCTCAGTTATTCCTATCGGACCTTTTCGTTACACTCAATACAGGTGGTTATTAGAAAATTCATCAATATTTCACAAACTGATTTCACTTATGACTAGTAGGTGTGTGAGCAATTTTGGTCCAGAGCCGAGTAACTCAAAGCGCTCACAAGGCAATAGGAAGTTATTTGGTATTAGAACACAATGCTCGAGAGAGTGATTGTGATAGCAAAATCAGAGAGCACTGATCGGACAGCAGATGTGCCACCCACCCATTACTCTTACGTGACGGGACGAGTAAGCTATATATTTAATATATGTATGCGTACATTACTGGAGATAAAAACATATATACATTAATACAGGTATTTAATGTTTAGGGCGCCATTAACGCTCCAGAGACAGCGATGATTGGAAACGGACATCCTTCGTCCGAATAGACCAGACTTCACGGCCGTGCAGCAGGACCGTCCTTGGAGTGTCGTTGCACACCCGGCTTTTAACAGAAAGACCAGGACTATACCGACGTCATACATTGCGTAAGTTGGCAAACGCCATTCGAGCCCCAAATATACGACTTGTAATCTCATAGGACACTCCATCATCGCTGATGCATCTCCTAAGATACACGAACTTCATAACTACTTCCAACGGCTAACCACCCACGGCAAGAGTACTCACTGAGTCCTACCAATATTGCAACAACAGATGCATTTCGAAGGCCATACCAAAATGATGAACTAAGGGTACCAAGCCATCTGAAACGTTCCGGGGTCCCCTTGACTCTTCACAGATTGGAGCAATATCGTTTGTATATCCCATGTCTCAAGGTCGGATGCTCCGTAGCAGTTCCATTAAATTCGCAGTCTGTCAAAGCGCACTCTAGGATGTCGTCTGCCGCAAAGTTGAATAGTAAATGGAAAGCTGGACAACCGTGTCGCATTGGTGATACGCTGCCATAAATCCTAACCCGAACCGAGGAGTGATAAGTTGCTTTCAGAATGTGGACAAACTCCTCTTGCATACTCTTCCTTAATAGACAGTACCCAGAGTGCGCTCTGTCAACCGATGTTTAAAAAGAAGGTAATTGCTGGCCTTCTATACGAATGCCAGAGTTCAAGTATGCAGCAGAGTATGAATATGTGACCAATGCATCTACAGCCAGGGCGAAACCCACCTGTACGTTTCGCTTAGTCTACGAACTGCAACAACTGTAAGCAGCCTCGGCACACACAAAGAGAACGATCCATTGTTGAGAATACGGATGACGTTAGTCGAACCCCGGTCATTTAGAACAAGTTCGCTGAACCAGAGTTTCCTGAACAGAGCAGTTAACTGTTTTATTAGGGCTGCGATCCTATCTAAAAAAGGAGATACAGAATTGCCTTGGGTCGTGTACCTAGTGAAATGTAACGAGCTTTATCTCAAGTGGGACTGTTTACGGGGAAGGGGGAACGTCAACAGAGAGAGCTGATTGTTCAGTTGTCAATTGGCATATACGATTGACTTGAAGATGATGTCCAGAACGTCGAAAAAATTGGCAGAAACAGGCCGTTATTAGCACATGGAGCCGCAACAAATATTCACCACTGCCCAGCCGACGAGTACCGTAAGAGCGATCTGCCTAGGTCACGCTAATCGGCATGCAACCCACCTACTTGAACGTTTAGGCCTCCAACCAGTGCTGCAATGTCAGTGTGCTGCGCGGTGTGGGGTTGGTTAGCATGTCGATGATAAAAATCATCTTTGACTGTATCTGGACTACTATCTGTGGAGGCACACACCGCAACAACTATGACAGCGTTTGTGATAGGCGTCTCTTGATGCTATAACTGCACCTTCGTGTCTGACAGCGCAAAGACGGCTGCTGACGGGTATCCAACTAAACAGGGCCTTTTCTGCGTATGTGCTCGCAAAAAATCCAACATCCGTTTAGCCAATGGCTTGAGCCGTAGGGTCTTCAGATAAGCGATCCTTGTATACGCATGACGGAGCGGCCTAGGGAGGTTGAAGTTGTGGTACCGTGCAAGAATCCTAAAGCCCTGTTTGGTCAACAGGACAGATATGAATGATGGTCACCAGTGTACGCGTAAGAGCTACTTGTTAGCTTATTCGCATAAGCGTTGCAGCATCGAAAGCAGCAAACTTAACTAGTATCCAGGAGAAAAGTAAGGATTTATGTTCGTTAGCGAAGACACCATCTCAGTGGTTGACATATCGTCATTCAGACTGATTCCAGTCGTGAGCAGTAAATGAGATAACCCCCCAATGTGTGTGCGAAAACGAGATTGGAGGGGGGACCAAGTAAGGAAATACTTAACGTAGGAGGAAAACGAGGCGGGCTGAATTGGCGAGGCATAAATGACGCGGGAGCAAAGTCAGCCGCCGACACCTTGGACAAAGAGTTAAGGTAAGAACATGAGACAATTCATAATTAACATACATTCAGAACTTCACAACTGTGGATGTAGGATTCTTCTCTGTTGCCCAGGTTTAAGGTGGGATCGACTTGATGGGCTTCACCAGGAGCCTCCAGTTCAAGAGAAACCCAGTCTATAGGGCGACGGGGCAAAGCATAGAGCTCGCATTCCATTGACCAGCAATGGTTCGGTTTATGCGCCCTTCTGATGAAGTTCACTTATTCATTGAGCTAAGTTCGGAATGCTTGCAAGTACAGTGAAATCACGGTTTGTGATCTCTCCAAGAGAGGCAATGGCAACACCAAAGGGAGTAGTTTGGAAGAATTCCCATTACGGTCGGATGATGATAGTGAAAGCGCTACGTTGTGCAACAAAGGAACTTACCCAAGACACAAAACCCAACAGCACACAAACGAGTATTCAACAGGAGTCGACCAGGTAAGAATTACTTCGCTTTTGAACTCGGTATCATTACTTCAGCTTGACAGTAAAATTCGACAGGCCACAAGTACGGAATCATGGCCTACATGTACCGCGATCAAGACACCGCCTGGCCGCCTCGAAGCACCTGTCTTCAACGAAACTGGATACGGAAGACGGCTCAACCAGTAAAGGATGTATTCACCCTACCTCGCTTATCGGTCGTTAAAGTGAACGTTTCTCAAACACGTGCTGAAACAAACACATTGCTCGCACAACCAGTCAGTCGATATAGCTTAATCGGCTGAGAAATCGGTGGTTGGATGCCAAGAGCATACACGCATTTTCTATAGGGGCGGATCACATCTCTGGTTCGCAGAACGAAAAAAAGCTCACGAATGCATCAAAAACCCTCACTTCAATCGACAACCATATACCTTTAGGGTACCTTCGATGACGAAGGTTGGTAAAACGCAACTTAAAACACATTGTTTTCGCTATCGGTGTAGAAACCTTTTCAAGTTTACGGGCCGACAAGATGACATTCCTATACAGACGAAACAATCAACAGTAACGGTCGAACCGGCTGCAACAAGAAAGACGGGGTCATATCCAATTTAAACGCGGTATACTATATTTTGAAGGTACAATATGTATACACCATACGGACTACCTATACCAATTAACACGGTCAACATGGCCAGTGTGGTGTGTGCAGGATATTTATGTGAGGCAGTGTCACCCGCATATTCAATATCAGCCAGCTTACAACCTAACAGCAGTCCTACTCTGAAATTCTCCGAGTTCTGGGGCGCTCCATTCAAGATACTACCTCTAAATTAGTTGAATACATTCATTCGCGACGGTCTCCGACCTGACTAGAAGGAAGTGGGATTCTGATCGCCGCTCACGGGAAAGCTGACGTGGAATACCTTAAACAGGGCTAAGCGGAAGAGAGATTGTACGGATGCAGGTGAGCCTTCGATCGCCGCACATTACCACATTGGAGAGCGTTTCTATCCAGCAAATTGAATTGTCATAAGGACCCAAAACTACCCACTCTACTCCATGCAGTAGTCAGGGTATTTGTACCTCATGACCATGGTTTTACCCAGCTGTTGATGGTCTCAGTATATAACGCCCGGCACAGTAAACGCTCGGCTGACATGCGGAGTACGTGGCTTAACCATCGCGGGATGTGCATTGTGACTAGTTGACCAACTAGTTGCGCATCTCGACCGTTCCGGAATTCGTGCTGGTGAACGTTCGCACTGCTCAAGCTATCAACCGAATTGATGCGGCAGAGAAAACGATTACCAAACGCAGCCAGTTTGTTGATATCTTCGTCGCAAATAGGCTACGATCCCGAACCACGAAGCAGAACAAGTGTAGGGAAAAGCAATTTTCCCCCAAGAATTCGCCATATCTCCCAAGGGGAATGGATGTTTCTATTTTGAGAACTCAATTGTCCGCCATTGGCCTCGAAAATTTGAGAATTACGCTTGCTTCTGATTGGTCCGTTGGGTGGCCTAGGACAAAGGCCGCCGAAAACCTATAAATGTAGCCGCTGTGAACCACTGTTTTGCCATCGGGCTGAGCAGCAAATAAGGCCCGTTCGAATGCCGTCTTTTTCCATTCTTGTTGGGGGGTACTTGCGTTCTGACCATTCGTGTCGCTTGCAACATCGCTGCGTTCCGTTTGTGATCGAGGTACTACTCGCGATCTTTGTGTTCGTTCTTGCCTTCCTCTCTCTGGAGGTCGTAACGACAGGACTCCACTAGAAGACGTAAACCGTGTTCAGGTATTTGAGCACCGGTACCCGCGTACGACCACTCACATCGGGTGGTGCCAGCGAGTAAGTAGTGAAGAGGTTAGGGAGCGGGTATTTGTTAGGGTTCACCAAACGAGTTCTTTTATTCACTCCTTACATTTGCACAAACTACGACGGTTAGGTCATGCAATACGGATGCCAGTCAGTCGTCTGTCACACCAAACACTGCAAACGACTGGCGTAAGGTGCGAGGTGGACAGATGACGATCTGGAGCAGAGAAATGAAATCATTCACGAAGGGATCGACCACTCTAGGTCGTGTTCACCTACTGGGCCGGGGATCCTGGGACTCTCAGAGTCGGCAGCAGGAGACCTTAGTTGCGATGACGGTTAATCGAGGTCAGTCGCGTTGATGTTGTTTGGCTGAGTTGTCTGTGAAGTGAGTGCAGATAATGATGCGGGGCAGTGAGGCCGTAAGGAAGCTATCTTGCTAACGATGCCTCGTTTTCAATTACAGCTTGTTTGTTTGTTCACAAAGTGTAGACACCTTAATGGTGAATGTTCGAACATAAACGTAGCTATGTCTTTCGAATGGTTAGGCCCCTTTCCCGTCCCCTTCTTTTTCCTTCTCCCATCCCATATAGAGTTTGTTTTCTTTTTTACTTCGCGGTTGTGCGGCTGTTAGGCATCAGAGTGAACCACTGATGTGTTGCGGTCTATGATGGTGATTATGAATTCCTTTCAAGTAACCTCGTCATTTTAGCGGTCTGGTCAACTACTATAGGCGTTTCAGACCTCATACAGTGTAACCAATGACCGAAATCCTCTACGGAGATGAAAAATTCCTGTTCAACGAAGGAGCACGCATGACATCTGCCGAGTGCAAGGATGCGGTTGTCGACTTGACCACCTCTGCTTATCCTGACTCGGATGCACTGCTGATAATTGTAACCTCCGCTTTTAATATAACCGTCGGCACCGTGTTATGGCAGTTCGTTGGCAAGCATTGATAATACTTAGCTTTCTAGCCTAAACGCTTAAATCCTGCAAAATCCCGCTACACCACGTTTGATGGAGAGTTATTTGCTATCCACCTTGGCACCCACCACTTGTCATGCGGTAGAAGACAGAACCTCCACGGTTCACACTGGTCAGAGACCGTTTATCCACTCGTTAAAATCCCCATCCGACAGACATTCCCCAGGGACAGTTGGCCGCAATCCAGCCTGTAACTCTGACATCTTCAGAGGAGACAACTCTCTGCGACACCCAGTGGAGCACAGCGCACACTCTAGTATCTGCAGCTTTCCGCCACACAGTGTTCGACATACTAGACAATTTGTCTCAACCGGGCATACATGCTTCACTTAACGTTCCATACGGCCTAAAGTAGAGCATAATGTCCGCAACTGCAGTCGCTTTTGTCTCCAGTGCCAACATTCTAAGGTCCACCGTCATGCAAAGAGCCCTCTTCGCACTTATCTCTTGTCGGGTGTACGTTTTCATCGCATGCATGTCGACTTGGTGGGTCTCATACCACGCTCAAAGGGCCTGATTTACCTGCTGACGTATGTTGGCCACCTCACGCGATGGCTTACAGCTACGTCGCCATCTAACTACTCTTAAAATACGGTGAACCGTGCTTTCCTGGAACGTTTAGTGGCAATTTGGTTATTTGGCAGCTGTGACCATAGATCGTGGGCCACACTCTAAAAGAAGGTTCGTGGCTCTCTTAAATACTCTGTGACGTTAACACACTCGCACTACGGCTTGCCAACTCGCAACAAACGGGATGGTTGAACGTTTTCCTTGTCAACTAGAAGCCGCTCTTAGTGTGTGCGCTAACTCTTCATGGAGTTACTTCCGTTAGTCCATTTAGGCCTACGGAACACAGTTAGGAAGGATTTAAACGTTACTGCAATCGAACTAGTTTTTGGTCGTACACTTGGGTTACCAGGTGAGCTCGTCTTACCTGTACCTCCGGCACAGTACGACTATGGTAGATATACAACCCGTTTAGCGCACATGCCAAAGCTATCTTGTGTAGCCCAGAGAACAATCACCAACTGTGCACATGCACACCAAACTGTGTTCTTGTACCAAGGTCTTTATAAATACGGATGATTTGCGTAAACCTCTGCAACCCCCATACACCGGTCTCAGTCGGGTCCTCACAAGGGGCACGAAGCCTTTCACCGTTAGCTGCAACGACAAACGCGAAGTAATTTCTGTCGACGGGTTGAAACCAATAATTATGGATGGATTGTCAGCCACACTCCTTCTGTCAACAGAAAGCATTAGTCGACTGGGACCATCCGAGTCAGCAAAAGACTTCCGTTCCGGGAACCTTCTGTAATTGTGGACACGCCCACAATCTCGTCGCTTGCTCTCTCTACGTTCAGACACAATCGCCTAAACAGGGAGCTCCGCAAACTCGTATGTTTTGCAGAATGCGTTAACATTTCTTATTTTCTGAAGCAGTCTTCGCTACAACAAATATGCACCTGCGCACTCGCCGGTTCTGTTCATCTACTAACTGTCAAGCAGGCACTTCACTGGTTTTGTCCTCATTTCCAAACGACCCAAACACGGTGCACGGAGACAACTCACAGTTACTTATCGTGCAGCATTGGACGAACTTACCCAAACCCATGCAGCACACTGCCCATTGGCATATACCGGTATACCGCGAGTTTCGAAACTTGCCGATCGGCGGGTAATGAGTAAAATGATAAATACAAGCATCTCACAAATTCATTATCGCGAAAGCAAAAGTCTACCTATTTTACCTTCAAGACTGCATCATGATTCTCAACAAAATCCATGGTATCCGTTTAAATGCAGTCGTAATTTTGAGCATTTTCTAATGGCTGCTCTGTCGCGATCCCTGAGGAAGGTGTGGAGTCGGATGAATGTCTTTGTTAATATATATAAGTACACATGTTACTTACTTTTTTTGTGCACACTGGTATAAAATATAAGAAGCGTACTTTCAGACTGTTATTTCACTTTAGCTCTATCTCAAGTATTTAGGGAGATACAGAATTTCAAACACACCCATGAAACTTGCATTATTATGCCTCATGTCCGGATTTCGTACAAGTTCCGGGAATCACTATGAACTAGCAAATGTCTGGCAGTATTGTTGGAATACCTAGAAGGAATACTGTAAGACTGTCATTTTTCACTTTTGCTCCATCTCAAGTATTTACGGAGATGTTATTTTCTACCCATCCTCGCAACCTTCTTGTGCCTAATCATTCATTCTATTCTTTTGTCTGTTTCGATTTTCAGTGAACCCTATGCAAGAAATCGGATTGCTAATGAATAGGGTCTCACTGTTCTGGTGGGCAAATTTTGTGGAGGAATGTGGACACGCCTAATGGATAATAATGTAAAAGGAAAATATTCCACTACCTTTGCAGATTTCTTGTAAAAAGTAGTTCGGGGGGTTTGGGAAGCTTCGAAATTGTTGGAAATGAACAGCGCAATTGGTTTTAATGAAATCAAAGGATGTGAGAAGGCTAAAATAGGGTTGCCGATTTTTTCCACTGCCCGCCGTTATCCGCGAAATCCGCACCATTTCGCTACTTGGGCTTTAACCTAAAGAAAGTTTCAGGTTAGGCAGCCTACTTCAGTAAAGGAGATAAGCACCGAAAACTAGATAATGCAAGTCCTGTAAGCAGAGCAACCGTTTTCTGACCACTTCCACCAAACTTTGACGCTTCTCGTCACAAATCATCCTGTAACCATGATCAAGAAGAGAGTATGACCTCTTCCTCTCTTTCTCTCTCTCTCCCTCTCGAATAGTTAAAACATTCAAATTCTTTATCAGCTTTTTGAAGGAGAGCCATACTGCGCCAACCAGCAAACAGATGGCCGACTCCAGTGAGTTTGCCAGAATCTGGCCAACAGTTGGTCCCATAGTGAGCGATTCGCATGAGACAATGGATTATTAATATAATTATTACAACACCATAGTGCATGGAAATAAAGTTTATGAAACCATTTCCATATTCACCAAGATTCATTAGTGCGTCCTTGTTGTGGACGCGCGTTGACTGTTCTGTATATTCCACGCGTGGTTGGTTGGTTCTTACTAGTATGATAGCTGCCGCATTGGTCTTCTTCAGTCACAGTCGTGTTGGAAGCGGTGCAGCCACATTCGAATTTCTAAGCATTCGTGAACGTTCATTAGTTTTCTTTACATATCTTACTTGCTCTTGGAAATTTCCAGCCCATTTATTAAGGAATGAGCTCACGATTTCAAAGTAGGTTGAGTATTGATAGGCGTACTTAGGGCGAAGACAATTTACCATTGTATTGATGCATCGTGTGAGGGTGGACGAATTTGTGTAAGTGCAATGGAACTGTTTGCAACAGTCGAGGTGCATCCATGAATAAATCTCCTACTTCTTGAAACAGCCTTAAATTCTCCGTGAGTTTGTTTTTATGAATTATTGTTGTGGCTGGAGCTCATGGGGATGTTCCCTGTTGTCTACACAAGTTGAAACAACTGAAACAGGGTCTCTACTAATAGTTCCCCGCCCTCCCTGAAAGGTTCCGAGAATAGGTCATCTGGGCAAACAATCCTATGCGTCTGAGAACGCTTAAATCCTGCCTCTCAAGATGACCCCGAGAAAGTCAGTATACTGACGCCCATGCGCGCATAATGCCACAGTACCCAACAGACACCCCTTTTGTAAATCCAGGACATAATGATTCAGCATGGTGCCCGTGTGTTCTCGGAACTCCATATGACTCAGGTTGACTACCAGATCCCAACTACCACCAAAAATGTCGTGCAGACGGCGGTGATTATGCCATTCAGTTTGTTCGGATTCCTACGCATGCTGTCTGGTCTTCGGAATACCGCTCAAACGTTTCAATGATTTATGGACGATGTCATAAGTAGCTTAAAATTCGTCCAACTAAAGAGCACCGAAACCATCTGCTCTTTGAACGATTTGCATATTTTGGCGTCAAAGTTAGTGCGGACAAGTGATTTTGGCCAACCAGATGTCCAGTTCTTAGGCATCACGTGGATAAGCATGACATTCGACCACTTACTAGCAGGGTATAAACCATTCACGACTCGCCACGCCCTGCAATGCTCGCTACTGCTTGTTGCTTTAACAGCGTGGCCAGCTGTTACTGCGAGTTTGTACTGCACTGCGAACACCTGATGCATTCTTTGATCAAATTACTACGTAACCGTGCCAACGGACACGGTGAGTTATAAGCAGCGTCTGCCGACTTCATTGATCGTATGAAAGACCCACTGGCTGTAACAGTAACGTAGCATCACTTCGACGACAGTGTCACCATCAACGAAGTCGTAGATGCATTCCGCATAGTTGTTAATGTTGGGCTCCAGCAGCTTTTCGGTTGGTTTTGAAAACCACTTCCGTGTTTCCCCGGACGCTTATCGCCTGCGTAAACCAAACCAAGCAAGTTCAGTCGTGAATTACTAGGTACCTACTTGGCCGTTCGTCACTTCCGATACACTGTTGAGGGTCGCCGGACAGTGATTTTCACTGATCACAAACCGCTGGTGTTTCTTTGTTTCGATCACCACCCGCTCTAAGAAGGGCACCACCTCGAGTTCGCATCAACAGTTGACAGAGGTAGGATACATCCGGCAGCGACGACGTCGTGGCTGATGCCCTATCACGCGCTTCAACACATGTTAGACACAACGCCAGTGAATAATCATTACAGGCCGTAGGATAACGTACGAAAGTTGATTCTCGCGCACCTTGCCAGCAATCACCACTGATCCACGCGGACCTACCATTATCAACGGCACCAAAAACGGCTTAGTGTGGCACTTTCAAATGACACCCATGTCCAGTCATGTAGTTAGTCTTCCGACATGGCGAGCATGAAGTGTTGCACATTCAGGCCACGATCAAACTCTCCTCTGATAAGTATGTTTGGCCTGGTATGTGAAAGGACTATCGTACCTCAGCATAGTCTCACCTAGTTTGTCAACGAACAAAAGTCTGCTGTCGAGTGCTGGTTATGGTGAGTCGCCATCTTTCGATTAAGGCCCGACTTGTACATCTTCCTACTGACATCACAGATCTTATGCCACTTTCTAATGACATGATCTATACATTAACGATAGCATCACTTCACGCAGTGGACAAGGGGCGCCACCATACATGACGCCCGCCTTAAAACCGTGACGCGAGCATTTTTTAAGCGTCGGGTAGCACCTCACGGTTGTCCAATAACGGTGACAGCCGATCGCAGAAACATCATATGTGCTTAGAAGCCACTGTACGCGTATCACTACTTATTACTCGGATGTCACCAGTGTTGGCCAGCTGGACAAAAAGGCCCCACTCATGCACCTCCTGGTCGTGTTCCTTTAGGTTTATACTGAATATGTGGTGTGTGAATGGAACCAAAAATAGTGCCGCGCAAGCCCCCTGTGGTGATGGCTAAGCGCAGGCGTCCTTTAGCTTCAGTCACTGTGAGAGACTGATCCGAACCGAATGTTGCCAACCAACCACTTGGCTGCAAACGTAATGGTCAAGCGCCTTCATCGACGACTAACGACGGTCATCGTCGAAGTCCGTGTGGTCTAATGGACAGAAGCCTTGCCGACAGTTTCGCTTGGCATTCACATAGCCATTAAGGCCGACCTGTGTGTTTCCATCGCCAAACATTTTTACGGCCAACCGCTGCGTTCCCCTTCCACGAAGGATTACTTCTCGACCGACGTAGATTTCCTTATATACGATGCTTTCTATATCAAGCACCTCGCATCACACGTGTCGCCTCCGTTTAACGGACATTGAAAAACAAAGTTATAAGGAATTCATCCCTAAAGACCTCCAAAATTGCACACGCGCGTGTTTACGGAGATGGTTCATAACACTTGCCGGAGCGACCTTAGGAAAACTGCCTTCAAGGTAATCCAACAGCAGCACCGCTTCTGCATCATTAAGTTTCACTGTGTTCGAGACACAGTTTGCATCGACCGTCTAAAGCCTGCCTATTTTCGAATAAAGAACTCTCACATGCTATTCTGCACCCAGTAGCCAGGCCGCCAACAGATTCAGATAAGCTTTGCCCGGGTGCATCTTGACAAAGATTCCACCGCTTTGCCCTCGATTTAGGCACTTACTGCAACAAGACCGGATCGTACGACTTGCTGGACCAAGCCTTTTATAGAAGACTAACTTATTTTTCTGGCACACATCACTGTTTCAGCGTCGGAGGCGAAAGACAAAACGTTCCTTGAAACCAATAAATCGCAAACGCTTGAAAATACCCTAACAATTCGTAGTGCGTCTTCGTTTCGGGAGGTGTTTGCCAGATGAGCTTGCTGCTTTATCAAAGTACCCAAACTCACCTATTTTCATCTTGCATTTTTGTTTGTTCCCTACGTAAAGGATCGGAAGAGCATCAAAATTCGAACACCATCTGTGCCGCTCGTGTTCCTTACACTCAGGACCTCAACGGACGAACTCTGGTTGAGAACCCTAATCGTTCTCCTGTCTAGGTCTTGGCGTCCTGGTAGTATCTCAGCCCACACACAACCATGAATCCTCACAACATCAACAATTCCATACTGCATCGGCCGTCTCACCGTAGAAACCGGGTCGCCCTATCAGCTACATACAGCAGGGTGGACAGGCGAAAACATGCTACTGCTGACCCCTTCCCCATTGTCCTATTAAATTTAGCTCTCAGGCCCCTCCCGATCCCCATTTCTGATAACTTCTCTGCAGGTCCCACAACAGATATAATTAATCATAGTAACACTGAGCCGATAAGTCCCAGCTCTCGGCACTCAGTCCCAGACCACCTTCGTCGTGTGCTTCGACCTTGAACGCAAATTAAAAAAGGTGCCTTCAACGTTCGTACTCGAAAACAGACGGGACAACAGGATGCTCTCGCACGAACGTTAGACTCGCTACATATTGATGTTTGCTGTATCTCGGAGACTAAAATCCACGACAGTAGTCAACGTATGGAATTAACAGCACCCGCACTTTCTACCCGATACTGGTTACACACTTCAGGTGACTCCCCGGCTGCCGTTACCGGTCAGGCTGGAGTAGGTATAGTCCTCAGCACGATGGCTGCAGCCGCATCGATAGATTGGATTCCTGTTAATAATAGACTTTGGGCCGTCCGTTTCGCAGGTTCAGTGAGGGTCAGTTCTAAACGCAAAACTGCCAGAAATCTTTTCGTTGTGTCTGTTAACGCTCCAACTGACTGTAGTGACGTCGGCGACAAGGACATCTTTTATTCGCATTTGGCCGCTCCCCTCCGGTCGATACATGGTTCTGATATAATCATTCTGACCGGAGATATAAACGTCCAGGTCGGCTGCTTTAGTGAGGACTAGAATCTCGTGCAGGTTGCAGGTTTGGGATAGCATCACATCGCTCGGACAACTGTGGGCGACTATTGCAGTTGTGCACTGAGCATAGGCTGTTTTTAGCCAGCATCAGTTCTAGGCATCGTACGCGTTATTGCTATACATGGCGCAATCTATCTCTGAGTCAGACCTGGTCTCAGATAGACCACATAGTTGTTAGTTATAGGTGGCGGGGTTCCAATCAGGACTGTCGTTCTTATTGGAGCACGGACCTAGTTTCAGATCATGCGCTGGTACGTTGTCGTTTCGTACTCACTCTTGCTGAGCAACAACCCCACCGACAGCAACGATTAACTGTTGAGAAACTTACTATACCATCGGTAAAGCATAAGTATCAAACCAGCACAGAAATCTGCCTTGGTAGTTCTCACTCCGAAGATCCTGATCGCTGCTGGACCCAGTTCACACAGGCCATTCGTGAAGCAGGTACATTACCATGCAACACAGAGGTGCATCGAATGAACAAACATTGGATTTCGGAGAAATTCCTGGAGTTGTTAGAAGTCACACGTAACATCCCCCCTGGTAGTTCATATAAAAAGGGTGGAAGAGAGGTCCGCAGAAAAATGAAACGTAGCCTAAATGCTGATCGTGAGGCTTGGTTATTAGGACAGCGTTTGCTTCAGTAAACACTAGCAAACTGTTTAAGCTTATTAGTGCCACTGGTCCCAGGCGACCGTCTGTCAGTGAAGCTATCAGCGAGACAGATGGCACACTGATATATAATAAGTCCAGAAGGTTAGAGCGGTGGGCGGAACACTTTGAGGGTCAATTTAACTGGCCTCCTGCATCTACCGCGTTGCCGCCACAAACTTGCAATGTAGTGCCCTGGTCGGTAGGCTTGGAACCACCCACTGAAACTGAGGT
>QNGE01000239.1:285254-304406 GCA_008508345.1 Paragonimus westermani
CTCATGGTGCTGAAACTGTCAGACAGTTCACCGTAAACCCTAACCTGAGCTGAAGTATGGGAATAAAGTGCCGACAGTATGTTCGCGTACTTGGTCGGCACACCTGTGCGTTTGAGCGACTCTGAAAGTGTAAATCGATCCACTGAATCAAACGCAACTTTAAAGTCGAGAAATACAACCATTGTTGGCCGGCGATATACATGACGCTGCTGCAGAATTGGACGAAGAGTAACAATGTGATCTATACATCCCCGCCCGGGGCGAAACCCTGCCTGTTCTTCCCTTATGTTTGCCTCCCGAGCTGCGGCGAGTCGACGAAGTATAATGGATGCCAGAACCCTAGAAATGACTGGGGTCAAACTAATTCCTCTGAGGTTTTCACAAGAGCCCCTTATACCTTTCCTGAATATAGGAACTATTATCAAGTGACCACAACTCGAGGGGATAGTTTCCCTCGTTCACGCAAGTTGAAATAAATGAGTCAAAGCTTCTATCAACGCCTCTCCATCTTCTTTGGAAAGTGCAGGCACGAGGTTATTTGGACCAGCAGCCTTATTACGCTTGAGAGCCGCAATACAATTGCGCACCTCAGTCTCAGTAGGTGGTTCCAAGTCTACCGATCAGGGCACTACATTACAAGTTTGTGGCGGCAACGCGGTAGAAGCAGGAGGCCGGCTAAATTGACCCTCAAAGTGTTCCGCCCACCGCTCTAACCTTCTGGACTTATTATATATCAATGTACCATCTGTCTCGCTGATAGCTTCACTGACAGACGGTCGCCTGGGACCAGTGGCACTAATAAGCTTAAACAGTTTGCTAGTGTTTACTGAAGCAAACGCCGTCCTAATAACCAAGCCTCACGATCAGCATTTAGGCTACGTTTCAGTTTCCTACGGACATCTCAGGTCACCTGTTCGCCCTCAAATCACATATCATCTGAGGAATGTCGAATCGTCCGTACTCGTTTTCCATCTGAATCAGCGTTCTGTGCAATTGATGAACCAACCGCATCAACAGTTGAGATATTCAAACAATCAGCTGTCATTTCTGCACTGTCCACGACAGGTTTCAGCATTTTTTACGCAGTAACCTAGAGCTTACGGACACAAAGTCGGCATAACCACTTGAGGAGAGCACTTTCGGAACAGAGTTTGAGGGCCTTGATAATTGGCTCACTACACATTTGGTGGCACCAGTTTCCGCAAGCCTCACGTCGAATCCCTACACTGACCACTACTACTTCACATTTCTGGTTTCCACATAAATGTTCCACCGATCCGAAGGATTTCTGGCTTCATCATTCATGTCAGTAGAGGCACAACCCACATCTTTTCGTCATGGCTATAAACTATGTGCACTAAACTGTGATTTCGCATGGACAAACCTCACCATAGATTGGCCGAAGGCCGTAATGTAGCATAAGAGCACATTTGGACATAGCTTATAGGCTATACTTATAATGACCGGGTTCGGGTATATCGTCTGAATACACGATGGCAAATAGTTCGTTTTCCGTTCAATGGGTTTTACAGGGAAGTAGGGAGATAGAGTTTTTGAGAATTCCGTATCTCGATGCGCAGAACCTCAAGGTCCTCAGCAATGGGGTGAAGTGGGAAAAAGGTGCAGCATCTAAACTAATGCAAAAGATTTTGGTCAGGACGAGCCTTGGAAATTATTACAGAGTTAGCAGAAACGACACGGTCAGGCAGAACATTCCAAGCCTTGCGAACGCGCAACGAGAAAAAGCCAGATCTGCATTCCAGTCTGTTGTGTTAAACCTATGGTCTTAGAAGGTGGTCCCTCAGTTGGGCACCAACCTGTGAGGAGGATCAGGGAACTTCAAGCTCAACAAGGTTAACACCAATTCACCTATAAGCGGACGGTACTCTAAAGAGTACAGATTCAGATATATCAGTCTTTTCTCATATGGTTTGGTTTTCAGGCCCCGAACTGCCCTATTAGCACGAAGTTGCGTAGTCTTCATGAGCAGCTTGTCCTTTTGGAGATATGGCGGCCATATCACAGCCTTATCTTCCAGGTGTAGCCGGACGGAAACTGTCGTGAAAAAGCCGAGAATAAATAGAGTTGAGCCGGCTAAGAAGACGTTTTACAGACACCAAAGTGTTGTCAGCCCATTTTCCATCTGCTTCAGCGTTCGTGGAGCCCGAAGGAGCGTGAGGAACAATGGTTCCCAGCTCATTCTCGATAAGAGCTGTCAGAAGCGGGTACCCGTCAAGGTAATACGTGGTGTTCAGAAGGCTGCGAATGTGCATAACTTTACAGTAATCAACACTCAATTCAAGTCGGTTCACTTGAGACCAATCGAACAGAGCATTAAGGTCTTTTTGTAGGATGAGAGAATCGCTGGTGCTGTTGACGGCACGCCAAATTTTGATGTCGCCAGTAATCAGTAGTAACGGGGAGGCGATTAAAGGAGGAAGGTCGTCGGTACGCATTAAAAACAGAAGCGGACCAAGAATTGAGTCTTGAGTTTTCACACTGAGACTTGGCACGCAGGTAGAGAATGTTGTTTACGCGCACCATATGCAGACGATTAGCAGGATATGACTCAAGCCACTGAAGAACACTCCCATGTAGTCCATAATGGGAAAGCTTGCCGAACAAAACAGCACGGTTCATGTGGTCAAACGCCGTGGCGAACTCGATGTATACAACCTTGATCAACTGATTAACTGCTTCGATCCACTGATCGGTAGTTATCAACACATTTGTGATACACGAACGGTCCTTGCGAAATCCATCCTGTATATAAGAGAATAAATCAACAGAGATGAGGTACTTATGAATCGAATCGTATATAGACGACTTTAGAATTTTCGAGATGCTCGATAGCAATTGGTCTGTAATCCCTAGGACAATTACGCCTAGCACCCTTGAAAACGGGTATGGTGCTCGCGAGTTTCCAGTTGTTGGGTCCTATTCCATAGGACAGAGATTACATAAACAGTAAGCTAAGTGGATCAGCAAGCTGTTCAGACGCCTCATGCAAGGCCGTGGGAGTTATACCGCCAAGGACAGGAGAGCTGTCCCTAAGGCACCTGAGTTTAGCCATCACTACCGTTGAGGAAGTATCTGCTGTGCAAGTGCCATTAATTTCAGTGTCAGGGCGAACATTAGGAGCTGATGGTAACTGCGCAAAAATACTGCTGTAAACCTCAGTGAGGACGTCAGTGGTTTACGAATCGAAGCTAGTGGGGCCTCATAGGCTTAAAATGTGTGAAACCCCAGCTTCCGCCTTGCGAGTTAAGACTACAAAGCGAAAGACGCGATTTGGAGCAACGACCCGTAAGACGGTGAACACCGACTCCTCAAAGCAGTGCGTATTTTTTGGTCAACTTCAGATCTTGACGATCGATAGCACGTCCAGGCATACTGCTTCCTCAGAAGAATTTCGAGTGTGCGAAAACGTAGTTAACTTGGAGGCTTGTTCCGATTGGTGCCTGACAACGGTGCAGATTCACCAACGTCTGCGGAAAGGTAGTAAGCTTCTCACAGAAATCATCTACAGAGTGAAAGGGGGTGAAGTCCGCCCAGGTTTGTGTTTCTAAGTAGCCAAGTAGTTTCTCCACATCCATTTTCCGAAAGTTTCCGCGATTATTAGCCGCTCACCTGGCTGGGTTAGTGTTGCAAATGAATTCCAATAAGACAACTAAGTGATCAGTGCGGTAATTGCAAGGTTATCAACTATCAACTCCTTGTTAGTGAATACGTAGTCCAGCCGCGACGGGTTAATGCCAGTGCACCGCCGAATGAAACCAGGGATGTACCTAGTACAGTCAAGTGCTTCGACTACGTGATAAAGACGTGTAGATATGGAATTTTTTTCCTTGAGTATAGGGAAGCCGGAAAGTTGATTTCAGGTAAGCTGAAATCACCCATTAAGAGGAGAAGCTAAAACTCTACGGTGGGTGGTGGAGATGACAGGCAATCCCCATTAATTAACGGTCGGAACTATTTAGGTAGATCCAGCACCAGAGTGCGCAAGCTAGGTGCTGCGCCCGCATAATCCGGTGAAATGCACATTGACCTCGATTTCAGGCTGACAACAAATGTTACCACACTGGAGGCAACAACGGAGGGTTCAACAGTTGAACAGGCTTCCTGTAGGTCTACCAAATTGACTGTACTTTCAACGACAGAAGAAACGGATAGTTTGAAATCTTTCCTGGTTGGCAAGATGTCCTGCCACTCTGTTGTGGGTTCACAGTAGCTGATTTAATCAGTCTGAATGTTTACAGAAGCGCTCATTCTCAGAACTCGCAGGGAATGATATGCGAAACACCGTCAAACGAATCCTCGGCAGGGTCGTGTATTACAGCCCCGCGTTGATCATAAATTGGTTGGTCAACGATGAGGGTGTTGACTATAGTTACATGGTATTCGTTTATGGCCAGTGTAATTTGAACAAACTGAAAGAACTTTCTCACGAGTTTTACAGGTCCCCTTTTAAGAAGCTTTTTCATTGTGACGCCCGGCCTTTCATAAGAAAGGAAAGAAGTGTCGGGATCGTAGGAGTTCCAGGTTTTCAAGTCATACGCACAGAGGAAAGTGATTAGAAATTCGCTCTGGCGAACCATGGATGTAAAGTAGGAACAGCAATGGACCAAGGAAAATATACGCATGCGCACATGGATGCACCACGGTACACCGGCCGTGGTAAATACAGGGGAGAAGAGATTAAAACCAACGTTAGCACGAAAGGTTTTAGATTTGTTATTAATCGCAGCGCTCGAATTCAGTTAGACTTTAGAAAAGAAGCACTAGACTCGAGTTTCACTTTCATTAGAGCTCGTCAGTAGTGCATATCCTTGTCAAGACGGGGATTTGAACTCCGGTAGCGCTTCTCATAAGGTAGCCGTGTTGACTATTTCGCCTTACACCTCACATTGGGCACGATTGAATTATCAAATCTGAACGTCCAACCGCTCTCGCTTGTGAGCAATGATCAGGTTGCCGGATCGTCTCGCGATCAAATGTGTGATGGTCAACATTAAAATAAACAAAAACCCCGACTAATCATCGGTAAGTTATCATTGGAAAACGAAGCCAGAAGTATATTTAACTATACCTAACTGTTAGTGTAGTTGAGTGCCTTCACTTCAAGTCCCAGTAACCATATGCGCCCTTGAAAAATTACTATCTATAGACTGACACCATGTACTTATAGCCAACACCACAAAGCTCAACGAAATACCACATGAAACCACATTTATCAGTCGCAGCAGCCCACACGAAGAGGTTCGAGGTTACGGCATGTGTATGTATCGACTCCACAGCGTTTCATATTTGAAACGACCAGCAAAAACTCATCGTGCCGCGAAAAAATAATATCGAAATCCCCGCGAAAAAAATATGTGAAGTTTGTTGTGTGCGATATCTATGTTGCGACGCGAAAAATCGGTTCTAGTTAAAACAGCTGATATTCGCACGTATAATATAAAAGGAATTGCATTCGTACTTGGGAAGTGCATCATGGTGGTCTTCGTATTCGATTTTGCGCTATGAAAATATCCCCACTGAAATTGTAATGGTAGTAAACGTGCTTCCATATCGCTGTTAATATGTGTTAGTGTGTGGGCCTGTAAATTCTCCGGAATCGTAGCTGACTATATATTCCAGGAGGCATAAAGTGTGCCCTATGCCGAAGAAAATAATTTTGCTGTAGTGTGTAAATGAATCCTACTATAGAAGCCAAAATCTGATAACGAGATATTTGCTGAGCAGCCGAAACCAGAAAGCACGCACAGATTGGATTTGAATCGTGTAACAGGGCGTGCTGTTTTCGTGCCAGCAACGTTTTCGTCTGCTTAAGTTGTGTGCGTGACCTGTAGAGCCTTCGGCTCATGCGGGTTCCTGTCGTTTAATTTTACATGGCTATTGCTGGAATCCCGTGCGTTGGGGGAACTTTCTGTCGATGTCTCTAATCTGACAGAAGGTGTAGAGTTCAGACGGCTATGGCCGGTCAATTACGAACAAGACGATAAGTATATTGCTGGCACGTAAAAGCGACTAGAGCGAGATGAAACGTTAGTACAGCAAAACGTCAAGTGAGCAGGCACGTGAGCAGTGTAACAGGCAAGCCGGACGTTCTGGCTTCGTGTACCCGATACACTCGTAAACCCACTTTATTCAACGTGGAGACACCGGGGGACAGCGTTCCTCAGAAACTGGTTGGGGGCACGGTTGAGCAGGTTAATAGATGTAGGCAGGAGCGGAATTGGGAACAGACACTTTGTGGTCGGCCTAGTAGGGCTGTAGCCTTGTACACGTCCATTGTAGGCGATCTTCACAGGAATTCGAGCTTTCCAGCGTCTTCTTGCAATGCACGCCCTCAGTGCCCCATGTAGCTAATGGATGGTTAATCTCAGGTATCTAGAATGTACAGTGCTCATAAAGTGGAAACGGTGACCTCACCGAGCCTTCTGATTCCATGATGTCCGACAAAGTAAGGCTTTCTTTTGCTTTTCAAAAGAAACGTATCGTCGACAGTCTGCTGTAGCTCAGGCCATCTAAAATCAACTTGGTAAGAAAGTGTGACAACAAAAATTAGATACGGCGGACGTCCACGTAATCTGCGAATCGCACTGGCCTCCGAAAATCTCGCTCGCGTCTGCTCTGTGGGCGTGGCCGCGTCGAGGCAGGCGGAGTTGCAACTGAAACCGAACCTGTACCAACGCTTGGTAATGTACTGACCGGAGATGACGTTGTTGCTCGCGAATCAGTTTCCTCATCGGGTACCTCTATAGACGCTGGCTTCGGTCTATCGATAGAGATCACCTTGCTTTTATCATTGCGTTCCAACACGAAAGTCTTGGCATAGCGTGCGAGTTCTCGGAACGGTCCGATATACGGCGGGTGCGAAGGTCATCGAGGAGTAGCCGCACGAGTCAAAACATGAGAACAAGTTGAAAGACCATGATGTACGTGCGTTTGCGCCGTCTGTTTCTTTCGGTGGAAGCGGTCGTAGTCGCCTCATGTGTTGGGCTAACCGCTCGCCGTAATCCGCGAAGTTGATAGGTTCCGTTGCGCGTGGGGCAACCAACTCGCCGGGTAAACTTAAGGAGCACCCACAGACTAACTGGGCGGTGGTGGTATGCAGGTCTGCCTACAGCGTGTTACGGATATCTAACAAGATTAGTGGCAAAACCTCGTGTCATGAGAGGTTGTTGTCAGCGGATAGTGAAATTTTCAGCTGCCGATGAAAACACTCAACAACCTGTTGGCTGTCGGGTGGTAAGCTGTTGTGCGAATTCTACTACAGCCAAGTGCGTTGGATAGTGAAGTGAAGGCCAGGTCAAAATGTGACCCGCGATCGGTAGTCACTACAGAAGGGCAATCAAACTGAGCTACCCAACGTTCCAAGAATGCCCGTGCGACGGTTTCTGACGAGCAATTCGGGATTGGTATAGCCCCTGGCCAACGTGTAAACCTGTCTACGCATGTCAGGATGTAAGTATACCCATCCGCGGGTGGCAGGTGTCCCACCAGGTTGACATGCACGTGATAGAAACGCCCATCGGGGCTGCAAAACTTCCCACTGGGGTACGCGTGTGACGATAGATCTTAGACCACTAGAAGTGTATGCAAGTTTTCGCCCGTGTGCGGACGTCGCGACTGACGTTGCGCCAGACGAAGCGCTGTGAGACCATTTAATTGTTGAACGTATGCCAGGGTGAGACATGTTGTGCAATGTCTCGAAAATTCGGTGGCGGAAGGCCGATGGAATAACCGGATGAGAGATGCCTTGTGAAGTGTCGCAAATAATCATACCTCCGAAGGAAATCATGGGAACCCTATCTAACTCAAGGGAACTGGACCGGCGGAGTTGTTCTATCGCCGGATCGTTGTCCTGTGCGGCTGCGATTACCGCCAGCTCTACTGAGCTTTCTGTCGTGCTCAACGTAGCAATAATGCGCGAGAGAGCATCGGTGACTGGGTTCGCCACACCTGAAATAGGACGAATATCGGTCGTGAACTGAGCGATAAAATCCAGGTGTCTGGTCTCTCTGGGGGAATACCTGTCCGTTGTCGAGCGTAACGCGTACGTTAGCGGCTTATAGTCTGTGAATACGATAAAGTCCCTGCCTTCAGGGACACGTCAAAAATGGTGGACGCCGAGATATACCGCTAACAGCTCCTTCCCAAAAGTACTATACTGCGACTCAGTAGGTTGTAACCGTTTAGAGAAAAAGGCTAGTGGGCACCAGTGGCCAGGTCTGATGCACCCACGCTTAGTGCCAAGGGAGCAGACGGATGGCGATGCGACAGCGATGCTATATTGGCGATAGCCTTTTTTAAATTAATGAAGGCCATTTTTGCGGCCGTTGGGAATAAGAATGAACGTGCCTTATTTCTGAGTAGGTCGGTGAGCGGTTGCATTAGACAGTCACAGTTAGGGATGAAACGACGGTAAAAATTCACTAAACCACCGAAACGGCGAAGTTGCTTGAACGATGTGGGCTCCGGGTAGTCCACGATTGTCTGTACTTTGTCGGGGAGAGGTTCTATCCCGCTCGCGGATATACTACGACCCAGGAAAGCTACGCGGGACGATCCGATAGAGCATTTAGCTCGTTGTATGGTCACCTCATGATGCGGAAACCGGGTGAATAATGAACGCAAGTGTACGCAATGTTCCTCCTGTGATGAGCTGGCCACCAGGATATCATTTAATCACGGGTAAACACCGTTCAGTCCGCGACACACGTCGTGAATAAAACGTTGGAAAGTCTGAGCGGCGTTGCCCAGACCAAACGGCATGTGTAAGAATTCGAAAAGCTCGAACGGTGTTATGACTGCTGTCTTTGGGACGTCTTCTGGGGCTACAGGAATCTGGTTGTAAGCGCTCACTAGGTCGATTTTTGTGAATATCTTTTTCCCCGACAGGTTCGCCGTCAAGTCCTGGATGTGGGGAATTGGATACATATCGGGAGTGGTTGCGTTGTTCAACGCTCGATAGTCGCCGCACGAGCGCCAGTTGTTATCAGTCTTATTAAGCACTATGTGCAATGGCGAAGCCCACAGACTAACGGGCGGACGAATAATGCCGAGTTATAGCACCGTCTAGCGTTTCCGCCATACGTCCAAAGATACCAACAAACATTGTCAGTTTTTGGTTCGGGCGGTGATCGGGCGGGCGTTGAAGGACTTCCTGACGATGACTGATTACGTGGAATGCTGGCACAAGGCTCAGCCAGTATGTAGAGGACTGGAACGTTTCTGTCTAGAATCGTGCCTATTCTCCACAATGATTAAATCAGAAAACTGATTATAGGACAACCACGTTTATTGGAAGGAGACCGGGAAAGCGAGCTGTAAGCAAAACACAACAGAAGCAAAGCGCGACAGACCAGTAGCTAGCGACCGGAAAGTGCAAGTGTAATTGTGACCTTGGGCGGTCGAACCAACGAGAAAATCCAAACATACAAATAAACGATGTCAATAATGTCAATGATCGAAATGAATAGCAAAATAGTTGGAATACGTGGCAAACTAAGAATGTCTCTAAAAGTTCATGCCGCAGTTCTGCTATCTCGGCGTTTGTTTCTAATTGGTCGCGTTCTCGACATTCCAATGATTTCCGCAGGCTTCGTACCCAACAAATGATCCGCCGGACTGTTCCAGTGAAGTATTTCCCCAACTACTTCTGGCTGCCCTGTTCCTCGGAAGCGCTCACGTATTGCGTCGGCCGAAACCGCTAGGTCACTTAACGAACGTGAGTGTAATACGTAAAGTGGCCTCTGTGTGTAATCAGGCAATCTTTTTATTCACAACTCTTGCAAAAACGACTCAGGCGACTGTGATTTGCCTGCTACCTGTCGCATCTCCCGTAGAAGTACCGCCGACTTATTGTCCCGCAACTGTAGTCATTGGAACAGTTGTTCCAAACGCACTTTACCGGATGGCTGAGTTTCCTTAAGAATCGTCTGCTAAGCAGACTCATAACGATCGGTTGTCGACCTTATTAAGATATCACTAATCGGGTTCAGCATATCTCTTGGAAGACGCGGTATAAGCTGCGAGAACTTGTCCGAGTCATTTGTTATGCGCCGGTTGCCACAGCCCTGGATCGACATCCCCAAAGCGTGAAAGGCTAGCGTGATCAGCGATACGGAAGACGAGCATTCGGACTTGACCTTTTTAGTGTCCATAGCGACCGGGCGAATGGAAACGGATATATAAATTTGTGCACTATATATACAATATAAGCACCCAAAAAGTAATGAGGGGAGAAAAAATGAACTCAGGTATACACTGATATATATCCTAAACAGGCTCATTAATTCGTAGAGTTCAGACGGGTTATGGCCGGTCAATTACGAACAACGCAACAAGTAGACGAGAAGTATGTTGCCGACACGTAAAATCAACGAGAGCGAGATGAAACGTTGGTACAGAAAAACGTCAAGTGAGCAGGCACCGGAGCAGAAACGTTCGAGTGCCCGGGTGTTATGCCGGTAACCATACTGGCTCAAACAAACGTTTGAGTGCACACAAAATGTGGGGAGGAGAAAGAGTACAAATGCCAACGCTAACTTCAACGCGGTTGGCAATAAACAAATAGGGTCGCTACAAATGTGGCCCACGGCCGCGAGAGGCAATCACAGTAGTGACTGTTGCCTCGTGTGTTCGTTGTTGGCATGTCTCTTAGTTGATTTTTTGCGTTTCTGCACGTGATACGTCGACCGTGAAACTCTGTCTGCGTTGTGCACCGCAGATCCGTTGACAAGACAGCTAAAATTGGTTATTTGATTGATGGATGGAGTGTGTAACGAATTAATAACGAAAATGTATGGTGCATGTAGTGAACCATCCTTCGTTAAATTGTGTATTCGACAATTCGTGAAATAGGTGCCGACATCTGACATGAAGGTAAAATTGTGCAACCATCAAAAAGTTCAGATGGGAACGAAACTTATTTCCGAACAAAATGTTGGTGCTAACCAATGTGACGTGTATGCTATATTCATTGCGCACTACAACCTGGCATATACTGCTATGGCGACATGGTCACAAAACTGTCAATAAGCTTATGATGATAAATGAAACCCCAGTAAATGAAAACTCATACACATTATAGGAATCGAAATAGGTAAACACGAAGGAAGGCAGACTTTTTCAATAAGATGTATGTTTTCACACAATGAAATCTGTGTCCGGTAGGTGGCCTGCGTGTATTCTCAAGCATCCCAAAGGGTTTACCACATCCTCCAGTCTTTCGGTTCTGCCCCGGTGGAAGTCTTCTTCTTCTATGTTATGCAAGCGCTACATAAGTTCGCAGGTGTGGCATTACTTACTGTAGTCGGTGGTTTCCGTAGTATCGTTCAGCATTACTTTCTCTCGGATTCGTTTGCATGGATGAACAAGATGAAGTCCATATTCGGATGCAACTATGCCATCGGTAATTAATTGTACTGTACAGGGCTTCTTTCGGGATCCAAGTTTGGAGGCTGCACAATCATCAGATTGTGGTCAACTGGAACCACACAGTTGACATAAACATTGCGCACCAGGCGATGAAGGTCGCAACTGCATCTATCGGTGACAACCGACGTACTGTCTAGATTCTTGCTTCTTGACTGCGTCCGATTGTAGCTGTTCGGTTGCGACGTTACTGATTCCAAAGTGTACCATTTCAACTAGAACAACTCAGTTTTCGTACTGTATATATTCATAACAAAATCGGTCGCTGACGAACCAACTTCACACTAAGTTGCACACAATCTGTTGATCCGGTAGGTGCCTTTCCAAACGGCAAGGAAGATAGTTTATCTTTCAAACTGTTGGCGGGAAATCGCTCGTAAAGCTGGTCTCAATTAGGTACTGCTTGAATCACCTCGATTATAAAATATCTTCAAAAATTGAGCAGAGGATGTATGTTGATGGCAGAATGGATAATTAGACACGACTCAGTAATGTGGGACGACAAAACGGAATTGAGACCACTCAACCAAATGGCCGCCAGGTGGGTCAGAGCAAACTGACTGTTTGCGTGCCGTGAAATAACAGGACTTACAAGTTACTCAAGAAAAATGACAGAAGAAGAAGTCTAATTTTGACATTTAGACATTTACAGGACTCAGTCTAAATAAGAGTGAAGGAAACGGTAACAGCGGCCAATGTAAGGATAAAAATGAATAATGAAACGTGGGGCCATCTTTCAAGATAAACGAAACAAAGTTGAGCAATCTCAAAGTTACTGCAACGGAACATAGCAAAATCCTCACTCACGATTCTGATGATTATTGGACTATGTTTTGATAGTCATGACCCCCACTGATACTAGATTTGAAGTCAGTTCCAATGGAAAAGCCTCCCTGATATACAGATTGAGAATAACACAAGGTTACTAGCAAGTTGTTATACTCCCCGTTTCAACCACTTCGGGTGGCCTTCCTCATTTTTCAAATACACTTTCGGAAACACTGTCACGGGAAGTTTCGGACATTCGGAATGCGCGTTGGCAAACGGATCTTTAATTAGTTAAAACCCAGAGGTAATTTTCACACGACGATAATAATGCAGTTCTCCAGCCAACGAAGTCATGTTGTACCGAGTATTATATGTAAAGTAATCAGTTACGCGGTTGAACAACGACAGCACACAGCATTTGGTCATGACTCACAATCACTACGCCCCTCCGCTGTTCAAATGAGAGTCAGGGTTACCTTGGTGATGAAGTTGTTTAGTTATCACATGCTAGGGAGTTCTTGTTTGTGCCGGCTTGATTGCAGATGACTTGGTGACTGAGTTCAAATCTGAAACACACTCGGAGACGGAATTCAAAGTCTCACAGGATTCAACAAAACATGCAAGAGAGAGTGTGGGGGTTCCAGGGATACAGAAGTGATGTGCTTGACTTAGCTCAACTACGGAACTAGTTTCAATGCTGTAGTAATAGCATACGGAGTATGCAAATCAAGTATTTATCTCTCGAGCGCAATTATACAACTTACTGTCGACAATGCAATAAAACAACATTAATGGAGAGTAGGCTTCGTGACAGCCAACAGGGACAGCTACAAAATATTGGTGCACTTGAGACCAGCAACAAACGGGCCAGTATTCAAGATAGAAAATAGGCACTTATAATTGACAGACTGCGTATCTCTTAGAGAAAGTTCACATTGGCCAAGAATGGGCATAACATGTCTGGGAATTCCCTTGACAAGAATATTAAAAATATACACACAAATATTTTAGCACACACCAAGACAACGAAAGCTCCCAACTGCTTCATATAATCAACAGAAATAATAGATTCTAAACTACCTGTCACTTGTCAGCATCTATGTCCAGACGGGGCCGCAGAAGATCTGGTGAAAACGCTCGAAAGTGCCATGAGTTCCACTAATCCTGAAACATCTGCTGAACTGGATGTGTTCCTCGATAACTCTCTGTTTCAGTACAGGAACGCAGCTCATTGCATAACAGAGGAGAACCCGGCGGTGCTATTTAAATCGAAGCGACCAACAGCACCACCTCAGTGTTTTGATTCAACGGATGTGATATACTTTCGTGGAAACGATTTGCGACCTGCCAAACGATTAATCACTCGCCAGCTAGACAGCACAGTGGTAGAAATTACTGGCCTGCATGAAACCTTGAGTCACCGGAGACACTCTGACCAAATCCAGTGCCGAAGCATTAAAAAAGTGGCCACGAAAGAAGCAAAATACCATGCACCGCGAGAGTTCGGTGCCCCAAGAAGATCAAAACGATTGGAAGATATGAATGCGGAGGCTTCTAGAAGAAGGGAAGGTTGTGGTGAAAATCTACTCACTTCGCCGCTTATCCAAACCCTGGCACATCAGAAGATCTGACAAGTAGTCAATCCAATTGTCGTGTTAAGAATAAAACATCAGGATTGGACGAACAGTCTCAGTGTTATGCCTTCCGTTATCCGCCAATCCGTTTATCCCCTATTGCACCAATTAACATGCGGTTTGTGACTTTGCACATGCTAATACGACCAGCCAATGACAGACAGTGATTTCATTAATACTGTTGTACATTCAAAAATTCGGTGTCTCAACTCATGAATAACAAATGTTTACTGCTACCAGCACCAGGTATTCTCCTCATTACTCGTGTGGGAGGTTATAATTCAAGTTCGATTTCTAGGGCTATTCGAAGTTCCTAATTCCGGGCATCACAGTCGACAATGAAGAAATGTTTGTGACCACGGTTTACGGTAAATGACTGTTGTACAGTTAGTGCACTCATCATAATCAGTAGGAATTACGGTGAGAACAATGGGTTAAAAGTCAGATAAGAGACTTTGTTCCTTGGAAGAACTCCGGAACAAACACGTCTTTGGACTACGACAGAAGACTTGAATGTGACCAATTTTGCCGCATTCGCGGCATTTGAAATTGCGAAACGGGTACGTAAGACGAAATTGTTTGTGACCACATTATTTACAGCCATCCCGACGCTGTACAGAATTTGAAATAAAATGGTGTGTTTCAACTGCTGTTACCTTTTATAACTGCTGCTGTTGTTGGCGTTATATAACGAAACCGGTTCTTCCTTCACCCCAGCCTTTACTTCTTGAAATTGTTCTCAAGCAGCTCTGGCAGGCAAGAAGGTGCCTCATACAGTAGTGACAACGTCTGCTGAATACTAGGGGTATTGATTCCCGCAATCATCCAATCTCCTAGCTGATTCTGTAGTCGAGGTTCGAAATTTCACCTTGCTGTTTGAATTTGGAATGGAAGGATAAGCGTCCGAACATCTTAATTTTCTTCTCATATTAAAGTATGGAACTTTCCTATTTCAGTAGTTTTGAAGTTGGTAGGCTGAACATTCTCGAGCAGCAGATGCTCCTGAGCAACATACGGAAATGAAAGAGGTTAATCCGGAAACGCTGGATTTTTAGTCAAAGCATATGTATGTTTGCCGAAGACAGTGAGGAAATACGCTATTCTGTTTTTCTTCCATATATTTACGAGCAATACACCGAACTTCAAAGCGCTCCACGGGGTCTTCGACTTTCTTTGAGCATGACTGGGAGTTCAGATTTTCCAAATTGCAGGAATTCGTCATAAGAAATGCCCTCAAATCTTCGCCATTTGTATTGATCGGAGAAACGCAACAGTAATCGGAAATGTACTTAGCTCAAACCCAGAGCTAGTTTCTATGCGTGATAATCAACGGAATTGTAGAGTAATTAGCATTATATGTTACATAATTATTCATGCAGTGAGTCAACAGTGGCACACAAGGTTCGGTCACGAATTGCAGTAACTACTGTTTCCACAGTTCATTAACCGTACACAAGCAATATTGTTGAGCAAATTGAAATACATCAAATAGGTGCCGAAAGTACAATTTGGTGATGAAACAATGTTCCTCATTTCTGTGCAAACAGCCCGTCATAAGCACTAGCCCACTGTTTCCAGCCTTATAACTGTTCTCCTTGCAGTTTTCTATGTAAAATACGTGATCTCTAAACCGAGAATGCTCAATTATCCGGCGTTTTGGAGGTGTCGGTGAGATGAGAATATACGTCCGTATGTTTTTGGCACTGTCTTTCAACACTATTACTGACAAATTTGTCAATGAACCATTTACGACAACGTTTTTAGATTTACTCTCTATTGGACATCCGTACTTTTCCACATCTGTACCGGATTTCAGATAAATGTTGGCCGACGAAACGGTGCTCCTAGAAACGAGAGTGTGATGTCCACCTTTGGTGTATATGGACATTATGTCGCACTATCATTGAGAACCACCAGAAGTTAACCCTGTCCACTTTACTGCATTGCTTCCAGCTCGATTGACCTAAGCCACCTGTCGCTCACCAGGGTCTTTATATTTTAACGAGCCAACACACGATGTTCGGAACGCCATTTATCAGTCGCGGCGTTGAACGATATTCTTATCAACATGGGATTCAGCGAAATTGATGATGATCATGTATCTTAAACGCCCCGAATGCGTTTCTCCTCACTTCCTGTATGTGTTCGTTTTCAATGTTGTTCATTGTAAAAGTCATGTAGACGGAGTAACAAATATTGCGAACGCACACTGCATGCTTTCTCGTTGCCCATGGCTGAAGTCGGTAGGACTGTGCTACCGGCAGTTAGTATGAAATGGGTCACCTTTCACCGACCGAGGCAGTACACTGGATTTCAGAGTCATCGTGGGTAGGTGGAAAAAGAAGATATGATAATCACAAATAGGAAAGTAAGTGAGAAATTTCACTCCTCCATTAGGCCTTCGCAGTGGCTTCTTGAGTGATAGGTGGCGCAGATACGGAAATCTGTGCCCACGATTGAGTTAGAGTGACCATGAATATGAAGACTACTGGTAGCGAACTTTGAGAGAAATGCCAAACGATATACTCCTCTCGGCGGATGTCTGTCAGGAGACATGCTTGAAGCCTTTATTGAAGTTTTTTGGATGGTACTGACGGTCAACGGGTGTTCTTCCAGGGGTACCTATGGTTGCGAACTAACTTTGGTGTCAGTGGTTTGGAGTGAATTTGTTTCCCAAAGATAAGTGATGAAAACATTATGACTGGGAGGACAACTGCCACTTCAGTGGCCTAACCAATCAACTGATAGAAATAACCAAAATTTGGTTACACCAAAGATGAATTACTCACAGCTGTGATTGTGAAGGATGAATGCAAAAGACACTCTTACAGATAAAACCGAAGGCCCACAACCAGAAAAGAACGACTCACTGACTAGTCGAAATTCGTTGAATTGGATAGACCACCACGACGACGATGTCGAATCAATAATTTAACACGCAGCATGAGACTGTGAGGGATTAGCGTTGGTAGTTCAGCAGATAGGCGCAGCCGTGAAGTTTCACCGTGCAATTATTTCACCAGCCAAAAATCCACTCAAATTAAGACACAAAATGTGCGCGGAAATTTCCGTACATTCGCGTTGCTAGCCGAGTTGAAGAATGATGATGTTTTTAGACAATTGTGCAGTTGGAGGTAAGAGAATGGCGTGTTTTAGCCGTAGTCTCGGTCTTCCACGCGGCCCTTCACTTGACAAGCCGTATAGTTTAAATGACGTTCACTGTTGCAACCTGCGCATGCACATCCACACATTCGCCGGTCCGAAAGCTATCTTCCACACCCACGCACGCACGTGGGCAGTCACCATCCACACACTCAGCCAGTTAAAACGCTCCAACTGGATGCGATTCGGTGCGGTCAATACACGGGTTCAGAACAGTGAATATTACCACTGAATAGGACAAGACAATGTCCAGTCGAGCGCCACTGCGTAAGGCTTGTAAACCATACTCAACGGAAAAACCAAACCACCGACTTTTTCATTGAACTTGATAGAGTTATCGATATTTGTTAATGGGTACTCGAGCTGTCGGGGTTAAGGGATCTACTACAACATACTAAAACGTAGAAAAACGAATTAAAAGATGTAACTGGACTGCGGAGACTACACCACTTACAACGGTTTTTTGAGGTCAAAATTCGTTTCATTTTAAACAGAGAATCATTTATGTCATTAGGTGCGTCACCACCGGTGCTCTTCTTGTTTCAGACCCTTTGTCACACACTTTTTTGCTAGTGTTCAAAAATCAATACCCATTATCTCAGTGGAGTTCGCGCTGCGATTTTCCGACACTACTGTCCTCATGGCAGTCCGGTGTGACAGGTTCCTGTATGTGACAACATTTGTAAGAACAGATTACGGCAGCAGCCACCGGGACAATTGGTGTGAAGCGAAAGAAACGCCCGGATTGGTTCGATGACAACAACGTGGCTATCTCCAACTCGGTACGAGAGAAGAATGCCGCGTTCGCCACATTCACCCTAGACCCGGGCACTGGAGCGCAGAAGGCTGCGTTCTGGATTATCCGCCGTCAACTGGCCGAGCGTGTTTGCGGAATTAAGGACAACTGGTGGAGGAACCAGGGCGAGTGCATGCAGGGTTTCGCAGATCTTCGGTAACACAGGGAGTTCTACGATTCGTTTAAAGCGATCTTCGGTCCGTCTATCCAGTCTACTAAAGCACTGGTAGACGTAGACACTGGCTGTTCTTGCAGCCAGCCGGAAGACATCATGGGAATATGGCGCAAACACTTCGGCGGCCTGCTTAATCGCCCTACTACAATTGATTGGGCGACTGTTAACAGTCTATTGCAACAGGACGTCAAAACTTCCCTTGCTCTCGCCCCAGATTTGCTGGAGTTACAGAGGGCGATTGGTCAGCTGCGCAACGGGAAGGCTGCAGGCGAGGATGGGCTGCCAGGTGAGATCCCGAAGAATTCGGTGCGGCGTTGGAACGAGCGTTGCTCCAGCTGGTTCACTTCATTTGGGAGTACGAGGTGATGCCGCAAGAATTCAAGGATGCCCTTATCGTACCCTTGTTCAAGGGCAAGGGTAGCAAGCAATGCACCGACAGCTACCGAGGTATCGGCCTTTTGAGCTGTGCAGGCAAGGTGCTTGCCAGAATCCTCCTGAACCGCCTGAATGCGGCCGTTTTGGAGGTGAATGTTCCCGAGGAGCAGTGTGGAATCCGGTTGAGTCGAAGTACGATCGACCTGGCGGTTGCTGCTCGACAGCTTCAGGAGAAGTGCCAGGAACGTAATCAGCCCCTGTATGCCCTGTTCGTGGACTTCACCAGGGCGTTCGACTCGGTGAGCCGCGACGCGCTGTGGACGGTACTGTAACGCGGCGTGCGGTTGACGCCATTTTGGTTTTCGTTTGTGTAAGTCGTGTGCATGTCTTACTGGGCCTTTAGATCACGTTTGTTTCTGTTATCTCCTTTTACAGGAATATCGTTGGAACCCCGTACTTTTGAGAAACGTTGTTCACTGGTGTCTCCACGTTGCACAAAGTGGGTTTACGAATGTATCGAGTACACGAAGCCAGAACGTCCAGCTTGCCTGTTACAGTACTTGGTAAGTTTGGATGTCCAGGTAAGTTCGTCAATATGACTAGATTGTTGCATGCGGGCATGAAGACGAAGGTGCAGTCGTGTGGATCAACCTCTGGGGAATTTGACATCGTCACTGGCGTGAAGCAGGGTTGTGTTCTAGCCCCAGCCCTATTTAGTTTATATTTGACTGCGATGGTAACAGTTGCTTTTCAGAACTCTGGAGAGGATGGCGTCGAGGTGGAGTACCGGACGGACG
>QNGE01000239.1:305311-353004 GCA_008508345.1 Paragonimus westermani
TGGCTAACCAGCATTGGCCGGCTGGACAGAAAGGCCCCACTGGCACACCTCCCGGTCTTATTCCTTCGGGTTTACACTGGATATGTGGTGTGTTGGTGGAACTGCAATTGGTGCAGCGCAAGTCAATTGCAGTGATGGCTAAGCGCAGGCGTCCCTTGGTTTCGGTCACTGTGACAGGCTTATCCGAATCGGATGCCGCCAACCGTTTGCTAGATCATTATTTTATCCTGTTGTTGTTACTTTCTCTAACCCCCAAGAGCGGTGCTACACCCCGTTTTCAATGACTGCCTTTCAAGTCAACAGAAAACCGCCGGACATCGAAACGAACAAACTGACTGGATCCGGGTAGATTGGGCCCCCAACCTCGAACCCGTATACAAATCGCTGAAATCGCTGAACCGTGTGTAACAAACGAGCTCAACTGCGTGATGTTGATCCATTAAAACCACGCGGATACTAAAATGTTTGTTTTTCATTAAGATATATGTGGATTGACTATAAACGGCACTAAATGCGAAACTTAAGCTGTATGTTCTCCAATGAGACGTCTCAAATTTACGTTTGTTTTACTTATCTAAATGAATTTCAACGCTGGTAACATGGCTGTAATCTACCAACTAGAACCTGCGCCCTCTCCCAGGTTTCTCATTTTTTTGTAAAACTTTGGTTGATATACATCCATTTTATGTTGTTAAATTCAATTGTACAAAAACTGCTGTGCCACATTACTTGCTGATGAATTTACGCGGTCCACTCATCTGCAGCCATTTTGAAGCGCGCTCACTGCCCGACGTGGTCGTCTCGCGACTTCTCGATTTGTATCCATTTTTTGGTGGAACTAAACGTTGTCACGTTTCAAACTGTCATTGACAGCATTCATTCTCCACCACTCTGCGTGCTCGTCATGGAGAAACGGCGCTCTCACGCTGATTTTACAGGTGACGGGTGCGATAAGTCTCGCAGGTGAGTGACATACACGTGTCAGCTAGACCGCGTGGTATTTACTGTTGTTGGTTGTTTTGTTGCTGATGGGATAATCGACTATTCTTCCACTGTCTCCCTATCGTTTGGTGCCAATTGATTTTCCCGGTGTTTTTCATTTGATTCCACCAGCTAGGGTGTCTCTCTGCATTGCCATCATTTATGCTGTCACCCTCACTCTCCCATTGGTGTCTTTATTTTGGTGTTTGTGATTTCATCTTCGTGGACGTTGCTTTCGGGATACTTATGTATTCGGTGCGCTATGAGGAACTAGTAGAAATTTCCCTTCGATTTTTCACCTCTATTGGACATAGGACTTTTCCAGTCTGCTTCCCTTAGATTTGAGTCTGTGTTGTAATGATGCCCGGTTTTATTACTGGCTGGCATGTGAAGTGGTTTGTCGTTTAGTGACGCTTGCTGCCTCTATTGGCCAGGAATTACAGGCGAGAACATTTGGTTACTCCTACGGGTGCGGGTTTTTGGTGTAACAACTCTGGCTTATGGGTTGAGCAATTATCCTCTAGATTCTCCCCGTCTTCCAATTTTTGTAGACCGAGTGATGGGTCGCTACAACCTGGACAAGAACACTTAGAACAAGAGAAACGTGTTCGCCGCGAAATCGCAAACAGTAATGAGCGTCGAAGAATGCAAAGCATTAACGCCGGTTTTGAATCACTTCGTATACTTTTGCCTCCTGTGCAAGATGGTGAAAAAATGAGCAAGGTAAGATGCTTGTTTTCTATTTTTTTCTCGACAAACAGGCCACAATACTCCAACTAACTGCCGAGTACATTAATAGCTTGGTGAATCGGGTTAGTCTACTGGAGAATGAAGTTGCCATCTATCGTCAGTCTACTGGCATTCAACCGACAACAATTCTTCCAGAGTTTCCAGTTGATTTTGGTCTATCTCGTAGAAGGAAATCAGGTGAACACAGTAAGTTGGGATACGCCATCATCCATTGGTTTCAGAGAAACGTACAGGCTTTAATCGCTCACGCCGAAGGCGCGTTGACCCCGAAAGACAGTGTGACCTTTCTCGCTCTGATATCGCTCGCTCGTCTCCTGCTACAGATATCCACCATACCTCGCCCTCAAATTCTTTCACTAGCAGTATCTCTGTTTCACCACCGTCGCCGATTCCTGATGGTACTAGCAGCACATCTGCACGTCTGGAGCACTTGGTTATGGCAATTGAGCAGATTGAAGGCGGGCGTGCTATTTATGGTTCTGGAAACGACAGCCAAGATGAAAGCCTGTCTGCGGGTGACCAGTCTCCACCTTTATCCACAGAAACATATTGGCAAAGTCCTCAAGACGGGTTCCACAGTTGTACATTTTCTGATGTGCACAGTGCGAATTTGAAACCAGTTACCTTCACAGATGTTTTGATGCTTACCCCGGTTTCTGATGCCTCGTCCATTACTGTTCCCCTTATTGATGCTGACCCAAACCGTCTGAATACCACTGATTACCCGGTGGTTGCTAAGCTACTCAATCGTCCCATTCCTCACAAGTATCTTCATAGACCTCAAGTCGTTGTGAACAGCTCCCACTGACCTTTCAATTTATTGGCGGTATAGCCAATCCTTAGTTTATTTTGTGGCAACCGAAATCATGAATTTTCGGCATTGTACATATAGTTTGAACATCACCTCGCGGACCTTACATACATTTTGTGATTTTTTATATTTTCGACCGGTTAATGTTGAGCCCGGTCGTCAGTCCCTGTGCGCCACGAAGAGTGTCACACTTCTTGCATAAATCCCCCTACTTTGTTTTGTTTTTCTTATCGGTGCGATAACTTGCACGGGTTTACTCATCATGTTGGTTGAGTTGCTACTTTCAATTTAGCTGAACATGTTGTATTGTTCAAAGTTGGAATTGAATTTTACGAATATATGCTAGAGTGATGTCTGGTACCTATGTTTTTGTTTTCGGGATTTAATCGAGCTCGTTAAGTTGTTTCACTGCTCAGTATGAACATTAGGGAACATCTCAGCTGTTCAGGTTATTGACTTTTCTCCAACGCCTTGGCAAGAAAAAGCGGCATGTCGTATACACGTGCGTAACAATGTTAACGTTGGTTGTTGTTCAAGGCGTCCGAGTCCTCCGCCGCGCCTATTCCGGGGGTTTCCTCATGTCGGTTGTTCGCGTGAACTTGGGGAACGGTATTGTTCAGCAAACCAGCCAAGCAGCTCCGTTTGTGATCCCCGTTGACCGTCGAACATCAACTGTCGCTCGTCTTCAGTGTACACGTGTATATACTTATCTTCGTCTGAGTGCACGTTCCGGTGACGTAACCGCCCCTCAAATTGGCCTACTCTTCAACTTGCGCAACATGTAGGTTTCGGGCGCTGTCGGTGGCAATTTCCAAAAGGTGGTGAAAACGACTGCTGTTGTCTTTTCAGTGTTGCAAGTGATATTCCAACGTCATAAGGTGTGCTGGCTCCTACGCTGCTGAGTCTGTCAAGGGTTATCACGCTTACACTGAGGCCTCAGACGGTTTCTATCTGCGTGAGTGTTCTACTAACCGCTGATGGGAATGATATAAACAGGATGTTCTTCAGGTGTGTAGTTGCCCAACAAGCGTCGTCGAGATTGTCTGCGGCGCGAAATGTGTGGCGAACCACGTTTCAACGTCCACACAGTGTTTTTCACTTTAGGGTCGCCCTATTCAATGTCAGTCTGATTCGTCAGTAGGTAGTCGTATATAACTACTCAATGCAGCCCAGTCAGATGCTCAAATCGGTCAATCTCAGATTGCCGCTGTCAAATGGTGGGTGTTGGAGTTTACTCGTGGATCCTCCTCATGTTTATTCTTATTCAGCTTTGTTTCTCTCAGCGTGTGTTTGTGAGCACACGGTGGCTAACCAACATTCCTGCGAAAGACCTAGAGGAACGTCTCTCGATTGACTCTAGTGAATAAGGTTCCCACATGAGACGGACTGGCACTGCTGGATGCTGGCATATATCGCGGCTTTGTAAAGCCGCAAGTTTCAAAAAGAAAGTGCGGTTACTGTTATCGTCCTTTATGGGGGCTGGTCTTTGTCGAGTATGTGCGGCAACCACGGGCGTCAGCGCTGGACTGGTCTCATCAGTCTAAGGCCATATCGGACCACCAATTCCAAGGGAAGAATTACTGGTGGTGCATTGATCACGTTTCGTTTCGGGTCTTCGCGCACTTACTGTTTTATGTACACCCATTGGTAGTAGTGTTTTTAGACACAAGGATCACTTACAATTTGATTGTTGTGCGGGTTGTACCGGATAGATATTTGGCCATTCAAATGACCGTGTGCCCATTTTGAAGACGATTCTAAAGATGGTCTCTCATGAGCGACGTTTTACCATTTCGAGAGACTTCTATTCTATTCTATTCTATTCTATTCACGTTGTGGTGAGTATTGTCATATGGCATTATTGTTAACACATGCGTGCGAGAAGCTCCGGCAATCGTATTCATAGAGCCAGAATGGCTTCTGTCAAACTTTGCCTCCTTTGACGATGAAATGGCGAGAACATTTGTTATAATCAGCCCATTTGAAAGGAACTTCTTGTAGGAGCAGCGCTGGAAAAAATGTCGGGAGCTTACATACAGTCTACGGCCAAGTCTGAACTGCTTGTTTGGGTTACAATTCTGGACAAGTTTTAAATTTTGGGTGCTGAATGTTCATCAGATTCACAGTCGAATTTAGCGGCTAAGTGACATGTCTAAGCATTTTTGTTGGGAAATTCTGTTGCCATCCAACATTCTGTTAAACAATTCATGGGTGTCAAGTAGGCTGTGAAACTGTTTGTGGGTTGGCTCTCGTCGTTACGTCACACAGGTGCCAGTCTGTCTGATTAGGACCGAGCTATGGAAACCTAGGTAGGTACGGTCGAGGTAACAGATTCGAAGTAATAGTCATGCTGACGGCCCTTGTTACGACACATGCGTTGAGCCCTAAATACACGGTTGGTTACTTATGGAGGGTGGGTATGCGCTATTGTCCTGGTCTGTATACTTCTGTACATCTTACAGTCGGACCTACTGCAACACTTGGACGCATGCAGTGAGTGTGAACGTGGTAATTTCTTCGGATGTGTGGATCATTTTCACTGAGCACACATTCACGATACTTTTCACTCTGAGAACAACTGCAGTCGCCATTATTAGTCAGCACAGCATGATTTTCTCAGTTTGTGATTGCTTAGTTGTGGTAAAGTGGGCTAGACTATGTTTTGGGAATAATTCTGCACTAGAACAGGCATGTATTGGTGCTGGTCGATTGGGGACCGCGTTTTACTAAACGGAGGTTTTTACTTAAATCAAATGTTGTGCTGGACGAAGTTTTTGCCAACGTTTCAGGTCATCGTTGGTCTAATCAGGAAACTCCACTTTTGATTTCGACACCTCTTGTTTAGTTGTTAGTGACCAGACCTGAACCCAAATAAACCAATACGGTTTCAGTTTACGCGAGTTTGGGATTTATAATCTTGGAAATAGTTTTTTCTAGGTTGTTTCAACATCTCTGAAGAGTACTAGTTCATGCTTACTATCAGACGTAAATGTTTATATCATCAGTTGGCAGATTTGCATGTAACTCGCAACTTGTGATTTTATTTTGCTCTGGCATTTTGTTTTTAACCCGCGGCACTTTTGCTTGCTGTATTCATCTGAGTACTTCGTAATATTGAGGATGCACAACACGTTGAACTCTTCTAAAGAATGAAGTACGCCAAATACTTGCCGAAAACTAACTGTTTCGCGTATTTACTCGAAAGTGTCGGCTATACGGATAGTTGAAGCTTGGATCGGCGTTACCTCAATTGTCTCGGATATCTTCGCCAAAGTGCACGTCTGTTTGACATTCACATTCTTATGCTGACTAACTAGTAAAAGCGAACTGTCTCTGATTGCTTAGGAAACAATATTAAACACACGTTTCTGAGAAAATGCGGGAGCACGCTTCTGTGCCTAAGGGTACGCTGCCGGTTGTTGATTTACATAGGCTTACAGCTTTCTTTTTATTGACAAGCGGCGGATTTCTGACGTGGCTATTATGAAGGTTTTGTTTAGTTCCTCAGTGGGAATTCAAATCGTTGTCTTCCAGTGGTGTTGATCTTGTTGAAACTCGTCTTGTTTTCATTTTCTTGCTAGCTTGGATCTTACCAATGTAGCCACAACTCCTCTCCCTCAGCAGAGGAGAGCCTCGCTTTAACACTTGTCATTGGGCTAACCAAAAATTGGGCCGCTGGAATGCGAGCGCTTCCACCCTCCCACCGAGTCACTGTGAACATAATCATCGTCATAGATGACAAAACATCAGCGGTTCTCAAGACTACTCGGTCAGACAACGAAAACATTCATGCCTTCGAGCCCAAACAGTCGCCATCTCACCTAACGCCTCCATCCACCGACTTCATGTGTCGCGAAATCCCTAGCTCGGGAGACAAACACGACCTACGTTGACCGATGCCTTGATGAGCGGCTTCGTTTCTCTACGCCAGATCATGTCTACCTTACACCAGTCGGCCGCAGCGTCGACAGAATGTTTGGCTTGGCAGATGACTAGTTGGCATTCTTAATACATGGTCTAGCTATCTAATTTTGTGTGAACGTGAGGATTGTTCAAGAGAACTAATTTGGCAGTCACTATCAAATACCTCTTCATTGCTCACTCGTTGGCGCCACCCGGTGTGGGCGATCGTACGTAGACACCGGTGGTCAAATACCTGAAGACGGTGTACGTTTACCCTAAGGGGCCAAGTTTCGTATCCGTAAAGTAATACAGCCCTCACTGTCGCGTTGTATACACGACCCTCAAACCTCAGATAGATATGTCTTGTCGCCGAAAGTGTCACAGATTAGTAAATACCGCCGTAGCTCATCCAATTTTGTACACTACCGCCGCTGATGCAAACTTTCAAAGACACAAACCGACCAACAACTTCACTATCCAACATCGAGTCCACGTAATCACAGCAGAAGCACTTCGTACTTTGAGGCTGCAACTCGCATTCGTAAATGTTTAGGAGAGTGCGGAATACATCCTAGTATTATCTGTGCAACTTGGAAACTGTCAGCGTAATTGTTGTAACTGGTTCAATGTCCTACGGGCACGTAAACAGATAACGGAATAACGGTCAGTGAAATGGCGTATAACTGAACGACAGTCAACGGTAGCGAACAACGGACTACGGAGTATGTACGACTAGTTCGAAAACTTCCCGGCCAACCCAACCACTCGAGGCTAACGCATGAACACAGAGAAAACACTAGCCTCCGGACAGAGCTTCTTTATGTCACTCAATCCGAAGACAGCACGGTCACGAATCAGATCATATTCAAAGAGTTTGTGACCAATAGGAGGACCACCTTAAAGGCGGACCAAATGATGGGCCGAACAGTACAGTGATGCGTGTAGGCGGGGTGTAGGCATGTGAGCGTGGAGGCGCGTAGGTTAGGTGCCAGAGATTTGGCACAAGAGTTGAAGGACGAAGTGACGTATGACCGTGCCAACTATGAAAGTCACTCGCCAGTGTTCTTTGTTAGCCTTTGTCACACAATATTTTCAGGGAACTGGTGATTTCCCCGACAATTATTAAGGTCGACCAGTCTTCCACCGGGTAGGAGGTGCACCCTGGCATCTTGTAAATGCTGCTGACAGTCCTCCATCACTTCGCCCATGACAAAATTAATCAGAAACGGTGGAAGTGGACAGCCTTCACATCGCACTTGGTGGTGAAACTGTCAGACAGTTACCTGTAAACCTTAACGCGAGCTGAATTATGAGAACAACGCGTAGACAGTATGTTCACAGACTTGTTCGGTGTGCTTCTGCGTTTGGGCGAGTCTAAAATTGTGGATTAATAGACCTTTGTAATCGATAAATACGGCAACTTCAGGCCGGCGGTGGGCTCGACGGTGCTCCATAATTTGGCGAGGAGTGAAAATTTGATCAGGACATCCTCGTCCTTGAAGAAACCCTGCCCGCTCCTCATCAGTACTTGCCTCCCTGGTTACAGTGAATCAACGAACTGCAACAGATATCAATTCCCTATTAATGACTGCGGTCAGACCAATCCCCGTATGGCTTTCGCGAGGGTCTTTGACTTCTTTCGCGAATATGGACACTATCATCAGGCGGCTCCAGCACAGACAGATTTTCTCTATCGCCCACACAATTTGACACATCGGAATTGGCCTCTAACCACGCCCACTCAATTTCTCTAAAAAGTGCCGGCGTGAATGTTGTCTTTGTTTCGGCGAGTTATCTATGAAGTAAGTGCAGTTAATGACGCGGTGCAATGAAAGCTTTAAAGGGGATGTCTTTCTGACAAGTCTTTCTTCCATCTATGACTTGCTTGTTTGTTCGCAAGGTGTACGTACCACAATGTTGCAGATTCAAGCAAAGAAGTAGCCACTCTCCTTCCTGGCTGGGACCTGCTTTTTCTCCATATTAACCGCCTGTATGACAAGCAGATGGGATACAGCCACGATGCTTAGTTTACGGTGTCCGCTAGGTTAATTGAACTGGGTTTCCCCCTACTTTACCTTCACGTTGGCAGTATGCGTGGTTCGTCGGGTGTCTTAAGTTGTGGGTAACTTGGTTGCGAACGTTTCTCTAGTTGGCCATTGTTAACGGGGAATGAGGTATTACTTGGGCCAACAATATAAGTTCCGTAGTCAACATGCTTACTGGACGGGGTAGCAACGGTAGCCGGGGACTGTGCCTCGTGTTATCGCCACAGATTCAACAGAAACAATAGAAGCGGTAGTCGTTCACCCGCTGTATCTGTATACAAATCCGTCCAAAGTTAAGTGGGGATTTTGCCCCGGATTCGAGGTGGTTTACTTTCAACGAACATTCAATCTTCACCCAGTATGATGCGAAGTTTGTTTTGGGGGTTACCCATTAGTGGCACACGAAGTAAATGTCTCCATTACTAGTAAGGGGATACAAATTTTTCATGACTACCAGGTCATATCTGGTAGAAAAAATAGGTTTATTGAAGCACTGTGAGACGTAGCATAACTTTCAGACAGTCCCATTTCGGCTAATGGAAAAGTTCCTGAGGTGCATTTGATATTTATAAAGAATTCATAGAGATAAATAGGCGTCCAGACGGTAATTCTGTTAATTTTTGACTACTCATGAGTAATCCAGATTGTATGCTTAGTCATTTTGAGGTAACAAAAACTTGTCCGAAGGTATTCCTGGCGTTGGTCATATCGGGGCAGACCGCCAGGTTTTATATTTTATCCTTGTTGGATCTTATACTATAGTGTTCGCTGTACATATTTGTCATTTTGTACTACTTCNTGTAGGCATGTGAGCGTGGAGGCGCGTAGGTTAGGTGCCAGAGATTTGGCACAAGAGTTGAAGGACGAAGTGACGTATGACCGTGCCAACTATGAAAGTCACTCGCCAGTGTTCTTTGTTAGCCTTTGTCACACAATATTTTCAGGGAACTGGTGATTTCCCCGACAATTATTAAGGTCGACCAGTCTTCCACCGGGTAGGAGGTGCACCCTGGCATCTTGTAAATGCTGCTGACAGTCCTCCATCACTTCGCCCATGACAAAATTAATCAGAAACGGTGGAAGTGGACAGCCTTCACATCGCACTTGGTGGTGAAACTGTCAGACAGTTACCTGTAAACCTTAACGCGAGCTGAATTATGAGAACAACGCGTAGACAGTATGTTCACAGACTTGTTCGGTGTGCTTCTGCGTTTGGGCGAGTCTAAAATTGTGGATTAATAGACCTTTGTAATCGATAAATACGGCAACTTCAGGCCGGCGGTGGGCTCGACGGTGCTCCATAATTTGGCGAGGAGTGAAAATTTGATCAGGACATCCTCGTCCTTGAAGAAACCCTGCCCGCTCCTCATCAGTACTTGCCTCCCTGGTTACAGTGAATCAACGAACTGCAACAGATATCAATTCCCTATTAATGACTGCGGTCAGACCAATCCCCGTATGGCTTTCGCGAGGGTCTTTGACTTCTTTCGCGAATATGGACACTATCATCAGGCGGCTCCAGCACAGACAGATTTTCTCTATCGCCCACACAATTTGACACATCGGAATTGGCCTCTAACCACGCCCACTCAATTTCTCTAAAAAGTGCCGGCGTGAATGTTGTCTTTGTTTCGGCGAGTTATCTATGAAGTAAGTGCAGTTAATGACGCGGTGCAATGAAAGCTTTAAAGGGGATGTCTTTCTGACAAGTCTTTCTTCCATCTATGACTTGCTTGTTTGTTCGCAAGGTGTACGTACCACAATGTTGCAGATTCAAGCAAAGAAGTAGCCACTCTCCTTCCTGGCTGGGACCTGCTTTTTCTCCATATTAACCGCCTGTATGACAAGCAGATGGGATACAGCCACGATGCTTAGTTTACGGTGTCCGCTAGGTTAATTGAACTGGGTTTCCCCCTACTTTACCTTCACGTTGGCAGTATGCGTGGTTCGTCGGGTGTCTTAAGTTGTGGGTAACTTGGTTGCGAACGTTTCTCTAGTTGGCCATTGTTAACGGGGAATGAGGTATTACTTGGGCCAACAATATAAGTTCCGTAGTCAACATGCTTACTGGACGGGGTAGCAACGGTAGCCGGGGACTGTGCCTCGTGTTATCGCCACAGATTCAACAGAAACAATAGAAGCGGTAGTCGTTCACCCGCTGTATCTGTATACAAATCCGTCCAAAGTTAAGTGGGGATTTTGCCCCGGATTCGAGGTGGTTTACTTTCAACGAACATTCAATCTTCACCCAGTATGATGCGAAGTTTGTTTTGGGGGTTACCCATTAGTGGCACACGAAGTAAATGTCTCCATTACTAGTAAGGGGATACAAATTTTTCATGACTACCAGGTCATATCTGGTAGAAAAAATAGGTTTATTGAAGCACTGTGAGACGTAGCATAACTTTCAGACAGTCCCATTTCGGCTAATGGAAAAGTTCCTGAGGTGCATTTGATATTTATAAAGAATTCATAGAGATAAATAGGCGTCCAGACGGTAATTCTGTTAATTTTTGACTACTCATGAGTAATCCAGATTGTATGCTTAGTCATTTTGAGGTAACAAAAACTTGTCCGAAGGTATTCCTGGCGTTGGTCATATCGGGGCAGACCGCCAGGTTTTATATTTTATCCTTGTTGGATCTTATACTATAGTGTTCGCTGTACATATTTGTCATTTTGTACTACTTCATACGGTTACGCGGTTCCCATTGTCGCGCGTCATTTGAGAGTTAATCTGACTCTGATCCGGCTTTCTTTTTCTTTGGTTAGCTGAACTTAATCGATTACTAGCACTGTAATGCGCACGCTCATTTTCATGTTTCGTGGTTGAGCTGACTAGTCACAGTCGTTTGAACGACACCGCTCAGTTCGCCGTCTCATTACACGTTGGTTACATTACATCCCCTGTCCTATTAAGGTAGTGAGTGTAACGATCGACTGGTCAAGTTATTTGATATTCTGTTGACATCGTTTACTTGTCTATGTGACATTTTCATCTAACACCCGACCTCCGGTACAACATCAGTTTGCTCTCTTTTAACAAAACAGACAAGTTTGGAGTGTTTTAAGCTTAGTTCGTTCTGTTTTTACTTCCTTAACGGAAGGAGAACTTGCAAGAAGGTGGCGCCTTCCACCGCCTTACGATAGTTTCACATTTGTAGTAAAATTTGTGAAAGATGGTGCTTCACCTCTTCTGGACTCGTATCTGTAAACCTTATTTGTTCGTAACAATTTCCAATTATTCCTGCTGAATGCGGGAAACAACTGCGAAACAACTTCATCACTGTCACTGTCGTCGTCATAGAGAGCAAGATATGAGTGGTTTTCACTGATACGTAACTGGCACAACCATGGACGAAAATGTAAGCTCTAGCCAAGGTAAATGAAAGGAAGTATATGGGGTGTGTGTGATCAAACTAATACAAAACCCCACATCTTTGCTCTACTACTCGAAATCAAAGTGCCTGCACCTAGTAAACAAACAGTTGAGCTATAAGTGAAGGTAAGGCGTTCTCAGCAAGAAAGCTAGCTCTCTTTACGCCTTCCACTGATCCACGTCATGAAGTGCACTTACTGTACAGACAAATTGGTCAAACAACGACAAACATTCAGGCCACTGAGCCCGATTGACCAACATCTCACCTAACATATCTAGCCACTGACTCTGCGAACCGCGAAGATTGAAGACCGAAAGGCAAATCCGACTTAGATTGGCGAACGCCTTGGTGAAAGAGTTCACTTTTTTTTCCCCAGGTCACCTTGTGTGATTTACAGTTCTTCTGCAAATAGGGCTAGCTAAAAGCCTTGCGTAACGCTGTACACAGAATACTGTCTTTAGTTTAATTCCAAACTTTGTTGTTTTCGTATTTTATTCAGCTTGGGCTAGATCTTCAAACCCACTTTTTTGGTCCTTTACCATCTCCCTCCGCTGAAAAAAAATTTCCCTATCGTTTAGTTTCAACTTGACGGTTCAAGTGTTTGCAGAGGCCTGCTAGGTGGTGGTATACCAAGAGCTATCTAGTCTTGACCCTAATCTTAGCGACCAGGTTGACATACCCATCACTTCGGACATCACGGCTCTTGGTTACTATGGTCATGATGCAGTTGCTTGCGCGTATTTTTGCGAAATCACGCACACTATTTCCCCGACTGCAGCTCTAAAGTTCTCATATGGCGGAATGCGTAGCTAATAATACGCGATTCAGTAAGGTTGAATAATCTGGTTCCGTCGTCACACATTCTTTGTCATCACTGACAGGTAATCGTTGAGGAAACTTGTGACACCGCTAACGACCGTGTTCCAGTAATGTGTCCCACATACAGTAAAAGATCAAGAGGCCTTGAAAAAAAATAGAACCAGAGGTCTGACTAGATTGAAACGTTCAGCTTGGAACAGGTGCCAATTTAAACTGACCGCCTGCGTTGAGCATGCCGTGTAACACAATCGCACCACAGCTGCCCTAATCGGTTTACCATCTACGTAGTCTCGTTCAACAGTTGTCGGTGACTCCTAAGCTGTTCCGTAGTGAAGTTACAGCACACATAAGGGGTAGGATTAACAGTTCACAACTTCAGGTTAATGCATATTTGGAGGATGGTAAACAGTACGCATGTGTGGTAAGTACAATTCACAAACGAGTTTTAGCCACACAGAGGACGACTTAACAAACTTACCTCAGATATCGAAAGCCAGAGTCAAATAAGAGAACCTACTAAATGACAAATTATCTCGTCGAGACTTTATATCTCCTGTAGCCTTGAAAAGCCGCACCACCGAGTCTGCTGAATCACTAGCAGTACTTCTTAATTCCTTGTCGACTGGTTATCTGTCGAAAACCTTGGAATAGTTCACAATCACACCTATCTTCTAAGTTCACTGAAAACAGGATTCAGGAATGTGTCATCCAGTGATGGTGTTTTCAGTGATCTCCAAAGTCACAAATCTCTCCAGGTTCATCACAGAAGAGCGATATGGCCTCCCTAAGGTATACATTCATGTCAGGAATATACTGTCCTCCTAACTTTTGGACGAAGGCTGCGGCGATTTGTTTTATCTGGGATTTTTTAAGACTTTCGACAGCGTTGGTCGCCCCATCTTATCACGCTAACTCCGCTGCGTTTGCTCCAGTGAACAATTACTTGGTGGTTGGAGAATTATCTGACCAAACCAGGGTTTCACATCAAGGTGAACAACTAGTTATCTCAATGGTTTCTTAAGGACAGCGGCGTTCTGCAAAGATTAGTTTAAAGTCCCTGAAGTTAATCAAAATCGCCGATGCCGTTCTGGGCCAACGACAAAAAATGTTGCAAGTTGCAAAATGTCATGAAGATGTGGGATCCCTACAAAGCAGTTTAAACTGTTCATTCCAGTGGTTCACTGAAAATAGCCTACCCTTCAACGTGAACAAGTGCAAACGAACTTATAACCGGTTGCAAACTTGTGCTGGCTATTGCTTTCGAACGAGATCCTGGGACCTGCAGTGACAGATAGTTTAAGCTTGTCTACCAATTGTGCCAAACAACCCCCACCTCCCGTAAAGAATTTGTGGAAATTTCCACCCTTGACCACTGTGTTCCTCTCCGTAATCCTTTCACAGCTACAAACGAACGTACGTCGGTCGTCTTTAGCATAAGAATGCAAGTTGACATGTACTGATAGGATTCACTGTCAAACTATTAGAAGAATTATAAGGCTCATGGAAAACCCTCACCCAGAGGGTCAGTCTAACTGCCATCTACAGAATACTCCACACCCCGGGTTACCGACCTTTTTCCACCATACACGGATGAATTTCTAATGGGTTATCCGTTGAAACTGGATTGTGGAACCTGCTGGTGACTCTGTAACCAGAACTGCCTCTCAGATGAACACATTGCGTAGCTCTAGTCATGACCGAATCGGTTGTGTGTTCAAAATTTTACTCTATTGACATGTACGTGAGGAAAAAAATGCCCTACAAGTTTCCTAGCCACCCTCCTAACCCAATCCGTCATGTCATTAAATACGCATATCTGACGGAACGTTGTTTCAGTATGTTTCAGTTTTCGTTGTTCATATGATTAAACGCCGGTATTTTCATAGAAGTGTTTTTTTGTTCGCTTCGCTTCAATTTTTCTGTGCACCTATAAACCGTCCAACAAAGAGGTAAGAGCATACAAACAAAGATCTTTCTCTCTATTGTAAGAGCATGTGGATATATGAATATATGAACTTGACCGACGATTAATTACAGGAAATGTTCATACAGAATAGCTACCCAATGCGTTTTACTCAAAATGCGATGCTGGCGGTGGGGTTGAAACTTAAGTCACCTTCTGTGACTATGAAATTTGCATTTCTGATGAGTAGTCGGGGAGTGGGTTTATTTCCAAGTTGAACATCACTCACATTTGATCGCAGCCTTCGTACTCAGATAGACTTTGCAGCCAGCCTCTTTCGAAAAGAAGCGAGGATATGTACTACTGACAAGCTCTAATGAGAGCGAAACTCGAGTCTAGTGCTTCTTTTCGAAGGAGACTGGCTGGAAAGTCTATCTGAATGCGAAGCTACAATCAAATGTGAGTGATGTTCAACTTGAAAATTTGCATTTATTGATCTTCCTTTCAAGGGAGACCCCATGGCCGACGTTATCGTAAGAAATCCCAGAAAGACACTCGAAACAACCTACCTTGCCGCTAGGTTATTTCAACTTCCGCTTAACACCCATTGTCACGCCACAATTCAAGGAAAAACTCCCATATTCTGCGACCACTTGTTGTTTCTACTCATTTCTTCGCTGGTATCGAATATCATGAAGTGATTGTACTATAGTGCGTCTATCTGAAAGGGTGCGTGAAAATCAGCCTTCGTGGTTGAACGGTGACATGTCAAAAGCAGCCTTAGGAGTGATTATTGATCGTTGGCCGAACGTGACTATTCTGTCAGCAAGAAAAATGCTTTTCGGATTCTCCGACGAGTGACAAGAAGTCAAACACGAATGGTGAGATTCCGAGTGCTGATCGTTTCCAAAGCCATTAGTATCCGATCACACAACCTCTGCGCCCAGAAGAAGTTCGTGGGGGAACCAACCTCCCCTGGCTTGCAATCAGCTAATCTCAATTTGGAAGAATGATTGCGCAAGTGCTAGAAAACACAGTCCACAACATTTATTGGTCAATTTTCTTATTCACCCCGGTTACTGGTTTCATATTTATCGTGTTGTAATTGGCCCGATGATGAAACACAGAAAAATCCCTGTTTGTCAGGTTGTTACTGCACATGAGTTGACCAGTTTCATGTCATCATGACAAGGCGCTTATCCGAATCTCTCCATGAGCATCGTCCACCCAGGATCAATAACGGAGTCACCACAACAATTACCAGTGCAACTGTAGCACATCTTGTCGATTGGCATCATACTATCAACTTGGCCTCCTCTTTCCGCCCGACTTGCCAAGTTAACGGCGGTCATTCGAAAGCCGTGAGGTACCGCTTTGTTAAGGTTTTGCGGTTGCCGTGGCCAACCACCCACATCATGACTGATCAAAATGCTACGGTTCCATTTGCGTCATAATTGTGAGGTAATTGCATCAAAAGGTTGTTTCCATATATACCTCTGACGTGTTTGACTTTAATTGAACTTGTTACTTGTTTCGTTCGCTTAGCCCTGACAATCGTACTTCATATAAATGCTATGTATCTGGCCTGATGATAAATAACTGGAAATGGGCGTGTTCCCCACACCGTTTTCTCTGATGACTTCTCTGGAGATTTTCAACCATTTAATTTCATGTTCACCATTGACCACATTTAATCACAGTTTGCGTGTTCAGGTAGGCTTTAAAACCAGCTTCTTTCGAAAGGAAACAGTGAACTCCAGTTTCGCTTCAAATAAAGTTCGTCAACAGTATATGAACTTTCCATGGCCGAAAGTGAAACTCTGGCCAACCTTTCATGAGGCAATTATGTCGACTACTTCGTCGCTGATCTCCCACTAAGTGTCATTAAATTATCATGTATGAATTCTCAACCACTTTTGCAGGAGAGAAACATGTCTAGTTTTTTTTACGAAAGTGAATGGTTGAAATATCTACCAGAATGCGAAGGTTATGAGCGAATGTAAGCTGTGTTCAGTTGGAAACTGACTACTAGTTTATTGATGGATGCGTTTGTCAATTCACTATCATATTCACATGTTACTTCAATAAATGTGTTGGTGAAACTTGGGTCCGATCTGCGGGTTGGCAAGTGTTTATCAAGAAGTAACACGCTATCGTCATTTTGTCATACTTACGACCGCGTTGGGAAGCTCGTTAGCAGCTTTGTAATAACGTTAGTAAAATTAGGCAAATTGGACAGTGGTTGGATTTTCTGGACCCTTCCGGACTAATTTACCGGAATGTCAGCTAACACGTCAACTGCGTTCTTTTTCTGTCTGGAAGACGTACATTACAAGGTAATGGGTTGCACCGAGACATTCTAACAATCATTTTTGTGAAGCTGGAACCAACTATGCGTATCTGACGACTCCACTTACTCAGTCTGCACTTAATTTATCTAATGCAAGGTAAGACCTGAGCATCGTGGTTTTACCCTCAGTCTGGCATAAGTGGCGGTATATGTTTGTGGGTGCATCTGGTCACTAGACGGCACTCACGGAGACATCCCCTGGGTTTGTTCCCGGATTATCCGCGACGGTTTACTTAACAGATCTTTTAGTAGATTGTAGCCGTTGGACTGAAAATCACCTCTCACCTGAAGCCTTTGGCTATACTCCTGGTTACGAGTGCTGGTTGTCAGTTGTAAATCTAACTGTGGGTGGTCTACTGTAATTTAATTTACCGACGTGAAACTCAGCAGCTAAACGACAGTACAAGGGTCTAGTTAGGTCAATGGAGAGTTGTAGCTGAGTTTCTTTGGAACTGTAACACGAATTAGCTAACATTTTTCCGCAGGCTCTGGATTGCATGGCTTACGAGTTGTAAGTTTGTTTGTCGATCCAAAGATTTCGTACCAGCGGGATCAGTCCGAGGCAAAGTTGACAACATTCTCCTCTGTAGGAATCATACACCAGGTCAATCAGCCACATTTATGTAAGGCTAAATTATCGAATTAGTAGTAGTAACAAAACAGGAAATTAATTCCAATGCACGGCTTATTGAATCGACTTTCAGGCTGTGAAGTAAAATAGTGGTGTCTGTGATTCGGTGTGTTAATTTGTAGATTATCGAGCAAACCTGGTTTTTTTCAGGTTAAACATCACTCACATTTGATCGCAGCGTTCGCATTCAGATAGAAGTTCCAGCCAGCCTCTTTCGAAAAGAAGCACTAGACTCGAGTTTCGCTCTCATTAGAGCTCATCAGGCCGGGATTTGAACTCCGGCCATTCCAATCATGAGGCAACCGTGTTCGCCACTGCGCCAATGGCCTCACATTTGGCACGACCGAATTTTCAAATCAGAACGCTCGACCACTTTCCCTTGTGAGCAATGATCAGGTTGCCGGATCGTCTCGAGAAGAGACGCAGTAACTGTCCTGTTAACTCCACTCATTAAACCCGCGATTGGGACTTCCAAGAGAGGTCAAGATCACTGATATCATTAAACCTGCTAGGCGATATTTCAGATTACTCATTAGTAGTCGGGGATTTGGTTTATTTTCAAGTTGAACATCTGTCTGCGAAGGCTGTGATCAAATGTGAGTGATGTTCAACTTGAAAATAAACCAAATCCTCGACTACTCAGTAATCTAAACGAGTCTATGTGCATTCTTGCCATTTGAGGAGGTGATGAGACTATATTTCCCGTATTCGCAGATACCACAAAAAGACTAGTTCGACTCTGACCACAAATGCGACTTTTGACATCCTTGTCCGTGTTATCTAATCAATGCAACGTGTAAACCTAGGATCAAATTGGCGTGAGTAAGGCCTGGTTGATGGTACATGGATTGAACTGGTACTTTCCCGCAAGTCGTGGATTAGCACCACACTTCCGTCTAACTATTGATTGCTGGATCTATTGATTACAGCGATGCACATCTTAAAAGGTTAGGTAACACTGTCAACCATTGATATACGGTTGAAGTTTGAATTTTTGGCGCTCCGACGTTTGTGTTTACACACAGTTGTCAAGGCAGCTCCTGACTGCAGTATGTTCGCTTTGCGCCTATTATATTCAAAACCGATCACATCTTGACATCTGGTGTGTGGTTTTTTGTTCTCAACCTTGCCGATCCCCAGTGAATTGTTGGAAATTGCCTCCCCAAGTTTTGTATAACAAGCATCTTCGTTGGTGAGTGGTACACCACTCACAGTTTGGGAACACATTTGGAGACGAAATGGCAAGTGTCAACGCCAGGAAGACGATGGATTAGAAGCGACTATTAGAATAGTTCGTACTCGCTATGGGGGACTTGCCACCAAGAAAAACGACGACGTACTGCTGCTCAATATGTGTGAATACAAATCAACCGTGTGAATGAATTTATGCGTTCGTGGTCCTATGTTTTAGCATAACCTGTACGGGATTCCTAGTGATAAACAACTTCGCAGGCCAAGCGCCTTTGTGGTCACGACGCAAGTGGTTGACCTTGAGCCCCGATGAAACATTGACTAGACAAGATCTATAATAATTTCAAATTTCACGGGGGATTTCAAGAACTCTTCGGGTTGATGAAAAACAGGTGATTACCTAACCTTTTTTAATCAAATTCTAGGCCCTTACAAATAACTGTCGACTGACTTATAAACCCCACGTTTCACTGAGTACTGATAGTTGGTTAGTACTGACAAACAACAACTAAAAAATCAGGGTTTCTCTGTCTAACCGGTCAATCAATTATGCTATACATTTCCTTATTGAAGTTTACGCTGATAACGCTATGTGGCTGTGTAATCAAGTCACAAATTTTTTTTTGTTTTGGGAGCTGAAAACAGATCATGGAAACAAAGGGTTTGCCCATAAGTCCATTACACGTCCGGCCTAAACCTTATTTGAGGTCATATTTTTGGTCAAACCGTGCTTTACTATATTGTACTATGCTTCAGAACCAGGGTATATTAGATACGGAAGCTGTCATCCACCAACTCAAAGAACCTCATATGTACTCAGAAATGTGAAAGACTTCTTTAATGATAAAGTGGAACGAATTTAGATGAACTCCACGAATAATTCTTTGTTGTTAAATGTCTTGGTGACGGACTACTATAATTCGAAACATTTTTGAGCACTCACCTGTTCCGCCTTAGGATCTGTTAAGGAACTTTGTTTTCCTCTGATCCATCCAGTGGGTCCAGTGAGAATTTTCCCGACCAGATAGGGATAGTAGTTCCTACGGCTACACATAAAGCTTGATGCGTAAAGTCGATTATTTGTGTAGGCGTACAAAAGTTAGGGTACACTTACAACGAGAAGGATAGAAGATTAGGTAAAACTTTGTTTGTTGATAAGGGTCGTCCATTTAAACAAACATTCGGGATGGAGGAAGCAAATGGTGTCGTACTACATTTGAATTGGGGTGTTCACAGTTTTCCGCTCATTTGACAGGTCTCTAAACGTTTAAGCAATGATAATATGGTGAGTAAAACACTTCCGGGTTGGTACATCATGATTAGTTTTAGTGGTCACTCTCCTAGTCCAGTCATAAAACCGTTAGCTTCGTTTTTTCAAAGTCCATTTTTCTGATATGACAATTGGATTGTTGAAACTGTTTCAAACGAGACTATGCCAATTGTGGTGCATTGCGCTGCTCCTAATCAAACCTACACTTAATCCGGACCGGTTTTAGCCTTCTTTAGACTCATCATACATGGAATGTTAATACAAGATTGTAGCAGTAAACCTTTGGGTGTAAAGCCGAAAACCACCGGCTTCAGGAGGATTGTGTGACGGGACATTTTATACTATTCTGTTTGCTTTTCACTGTTGGCTGACGTAAACAACAATTACGTGGAATGGAGCTTATCCATTTAGGTCATCGAAATGTGATGTGGTTACTTACCAAGCTTCCACGTATTTCCAAAATGAAAATCAGTGCGACGCTTCTTTTGAATATAACAGGCTGAGACAACCGAAATTCTGTTCAAACCGGATACTTTTTCGCTGTTAAACAAACATGCTAAGAAAAACGATTGAAATTGCGATGAAGAACACTTGGTAACACATCCATTTGAACGCCGCTTGTGGGTAACTCACTATGAGATGGCATTCAGCTATGTAAAGTTTACGGATGTTAACTCTGAAACCAATACTCCAGCTGGCCTAGTTTCGTCTTTTGCTGTACTCGTCACATAAATAGTCTGAACCAATCTGTGATTAAACCTCGCAGCCGTTCTTTTAATCGTTTTGTCTCGAACGGTGAGCACAGAACCGGAATTCTAGTGGATGAAAAGGAGAACGATTTTTGGTTCGAATGTCGCTTAGGTTGCGTTATCTGTCTGATTCCTGCTTGCGAAGTGGAGACCAGCTCGTTTGATAACAAGTGTCATAGAAAATTAGGTAATTATCATTTGGATTGAATTTGGCTATAGTCAATACCACCCATTAACCTAAAGTAGAACATGCCTATCTTGACCAGTGGGGCGTGAACCTCAGCAGCTTGAGTCGTTTGCTAATAACTTTTAAAATATTATTCTGTTTGACTTACACGCGACTCAATTAATATAGGCCTATGTACCACCTTCTGGAACCAAAAAATACTTACACTTAATCACAACTCTCAGTTCCTGTTTTGGAAGGCAGCAATCAATTCAAATCATTATCCTTCCCTTCTTCGTCGTCATCATCCTTTATATATTTAGCCGTTCCCGCGTGAGCAATGAATTGGGCTCCTAAACAGTCTGTCTGATGGTGAATCGATCGACTGTGAGTATTTTCTGATCTATCGAATTTAAAAACCCCTGCTTCCCATCAGCCAAACACTTTATCACTTCATTACTTCATACACCGGAGTATATTTGAAATAGCATTGCTTTTACTTACTGATACTGGTGCGTCAGACTGTTTGGTCATCCTTAACAAATGTCCATTCAACCGCTTTCGACATACAGAAGTGATTTGTAGCTTGAAATTTGACCATAGGAATTCTCAGGTTACTTTAATATAGCCACATGCATTTTACCGTCCCTGAGGTGTCTGTCCTGTTTCTTCGAAAATAAGTACATGGTTGTATGGCTGCCATAAAACTGACATCTGTTTTGGCCATCGCAGATTTGAAGTTTGTCACCGTTTCACCCCTCAGAGGTTTCAGCCTAAAGTAGAACTAATTTAAGGTTAGTTAACCGTGTTTAGATTGCGACAATCGGAGTATTTATTGACACTGTCTGTGTGAGGTGCATAAACAGTGACCGAGGATTATCCAAAGAAACCGAATACACCGTAGACCATTTCTTAGGTAGTCACTGTTAAAAAGAATCTTGCTTGCATGTCTGTAAAAAATCTTCCTTCCGAATTTTTGATGCTGATTATTAGTGCAGTCACCTAGTGTTCTGATGATGCAGAAACATGAGTGCATACCTTAGTTTAGAACAGCTGGCTTCCTTAATAATCTTCAAGTGAACGTAAATTATGATTTGGTTTGAACTCACATTTCGTGTTTTTCGATTATACGTGAAAACAGAGCGGAAGTAATTGTTTACGAGATTAAACAAGCTGTGAATAAAAACATGGCGTGGTAGACATGTGGTCAAGATGTGGCTAAACGTGGGGACGTCGATCAGCATGTTGGCTGCAGCGTAAGTATAACTTGTTTCTGAGCCCGCCTACGGGCCTGCAGCGCTCACTAGTCAGTACTTCAACAAACTGAAGCATGCATCTGCAACTGCTCCCAAATGCCACGGCGAAAGCTCCATAAGTCCTGACTTTGCAACCAGTTTGGATAAAGTAATTTATTCTTGATTTGGTAGGGTGTTATTCGTCAGGTTTTATACGGGCGTTTGACATTCTTAACTATGTTCTCGACCCTTGTAGAACACGTATCCTGATGCGAGGAGTCAGCTTTCGGTTTGTCCTTCCCTTGTGGCTCATTCCGGAGATAAGAGAGTATCTGAATGGGCAACAAGTTGTGACAGACATAAACCGGTTGTCCATGATCGAAGAAGTTGAGTACTGTCTGGTCGGTTGTACTGCACAGTGGTCGTTATACCACTGAGGTCATTTTTGCTAGCAAATCTCATTTCTCTATGCAGTAAGACAAAAAGTCATACAACATTGTCTTCAGAGAATGTTTTGTTTGTGCAACCTATAAATTCTGGTATGCAAAGTTCTCGATATGCAATTTGTAGGGTGACCACCAATTCGTCCTCAGGTAAAGTCAAGAAGAGCTTCGTTGCACTAGACTGATGAATTTTGGTTGATTACCTGTATTCATTGAACTAACATATAAAAACGAATAAGAAACTGCTTAAAATGGGAAACGCTGTAGGGTGTGCTGATGCTTGTTGTTAATCTCGTCGACAACTAATCGTGCGGTTTTGATGACAGACTGGTTTACGAGAAAGAAGCACACCAACTAAGTACAGTTTGCTGAAGATGAAAGAAATAGCAGTATTGTTGGTAAATCGGTAATGTGCTATAAACTACTTAAAAAAGTCACTTGGACCAGGTCAGCTGTGGGTATACCAATATAGTTAGACAAGTACGTCAAAAGACGTTGTATCGATTTGAAATATTCATCAAGAAGACTAACAAACATAGCCGGAGAACATTATAATTGGAAAGAATGTGTAATTAAACCTATTGGTTCAACATGGTTTTGGACGCCAGACAAATGAAGTGAGACTTCGGCCTTTGGATAAAGTTCACTGGTGTGAATTGATCAACTAAGATATGGATATTTTTAAGAAAACAGTTTCTAGTGCAGCATTTTGACACAGTTTGAAAATCAATCTTTACAAAAGAATTGTTCTCAAGCATACCGAACACAGACTGTTCTGTTAAAGATAACAGTTGGCTTCTGGCAATCTGAGGGACGCATTTGGAAGCCTCATGGCGACTACCAACACGTTATCTGGGTGCGAAGGTCGCGAGGTATGCTGTCTCAAACTTTATTCAATTTTGTGTAAACCAAAACATTTTCATTAAGCTAACCGTAGACAAATGTTTATTTAGGTGCAGGCTGATCTTGAACATACAAACGAGTAAGGCAAATTGAAGGATAACGCAGATTTCGAGAACTATGGATGATATGCTATCGAACGTGGACATGAATTGCATTTGGTTATTGAACTAATCTCCACCAAATCTTACGTAGACGACCTCATCATGTTTAGCTCAAAGGCGGTTAAGGTAGAGATTACAGATGTGTTCCAAATACTTCAATAATATTTGCGCACAAGTGTGCATTCATTTTCTAACCGAGAAAACCCAACTGCCTTGATTTGATGACTTTAAGCCTCTATTAACAGAAAATCGGTGGACATATTCGAATAAATTCCGGTTTGATTCGTTCCATTGTTTGGTTAATTGCACACTAGGAGTTGAATGCCTGTCAGTAAAAATTCTATGGAAACTCTAGATGACTCACATTAAGATCTCTGAATTGAATATTCACCAAGCTGTCGGGTGCAACGGTTATATATTAAATACAGTATACATTATTATCATAATTTTCCGGATAATTATGGCTCTGGATTATCCCTTTTTTAACGTTCAGCTCCCCTTCACAACCCGAGGAGAGAAAACAATCGACAGAAAAACAAGTTTTAAGAACGTTGTTTGTATGTATGTGAAAAGGGTGTTGGTTACATGTGTGCCAGCTGGTTACTGACAATAGCGACGCACAATTTTCTTTCTAGCCACTTTGTTAATAAACTGAAGCAACAATATAATTTGGGTGTGGCCAGAAGACTAATATAATGAGCATTTCTTAAAAATGGGTGCAATATGTACCGAAAGATGCTTGTAAGTTAGCACTACCTATCAGTTGCACGTGTTTCTTTGTTTGAAGCAATCCAGCGAGTGGGGGAAGAGAAAATTTTCGCCTTTAAATTCAAAACATAAGCAACATACTGCTTCTACAATAAGGTTTGGGCAATATTATATTCGTCTTGTCGTTCTTTCGTTTTTAATAAGACACTGGTTATCTTGATTTGATTATTAAATTTCTTGACTGTACTTGCCAAAACCTATCCTTATCTCACGAAAACGAATCGAACGGCAATTTAGCCTTGTTAGATGCACTCATCACCAGGTGAGAGGATGGGACAGTACAGTGATCCGCCCATCGGAAAGCAACGTGGGGTGGACAGTACCTTGAGGTCTGTAGCTTTCCCCGGCAGCCCACACAAGCGGGGTTTGGTCGGGGCTCTAGTTCATAGGGCCAGACGTATTGGCACCCCTGGTATGCTGCAGGTAGAACAAGAAACTGAGGAAAATGTTGTTAGCAAACGGATAACCTGAAAAGTCCCTAGACATTCATAGCACGATGAACGATTGTAGTGAGCCAGTCCAAACGGCTCAAAACAAAAATATTTTTATTCCTGCAATTCAAAATTGATCATCTGAAAACGACGTCAGGCATAAGTTGAGGCCTCCCTATCCCGTACATATGCAGCTGTCCCTTTACGCGTGGTTCAAACCATCAAAGAACCATTTCTACACAGTCGTGAACGCAGTTTGTCTAAGTATTCGGTCTCTCACGTTGTTTACCAGCTCCTTTGCAGTTGCATTGGGGTTTACGCTGGCAGAGCAGATCGGCAGCTATCTCAGGGAGTGACAGAACACGTCCCAAACCCGTTAGAACAACTGATGACACGACAGTATCAAACCAGTGAGTCCTTTGTGAGGATCCCCTCATCATCGATCGCCGAAAACTCCATGATAACAGGTCACCAGGTTGACCCGCTTAGGCCATTCGAAATGTTGTTACGTCATCAGAACCCAGAGTTACTGGCCTTTAGCGAAGCTGTGTTGTTCGGATCTCACCAGCTACCGTGATGTGTGCAAAAGTGTTTGAAGCAACCCACAGGGTTACCGTGTTGATGACATAACACGTGGTGTGATTGCATGTTTGTCTGTAACCTGTCTACCTCCATTTTTGTCATGTATTATCTGCACGTTTCATATATGAGACTGGTGAGAGCAAACGAAATGTTGACATATTGTAATAAGTGTCTTCTTTATAGATTGATGAGGTTGTTAAAGGAAACCCAGTGTTTTAAATTACAAACGTTTAGTGGCCAAAGTCAGGACAATGACATTTTCTGGTGACGGTATTCCTAGCAGAAATTACTGGTGTACTGAGCTGATGCTAACTCTCATACTGCTGTAAGGTACATTGCAAACACAGTTTTAACATGATCCACAGGAAATGGCACATGCACGATAGTGAGAAGGAGACTGACAGCTGTTTCCGAAACATTGCCGAGTCTTCACCGTGATCTCTTCTACTGACAACACGTCATTATTAATGGTTTGAACGTATTCAGATTGCTGACACTTTGAGTTCGATACATTTTAAAGGCAGGCTTCACACTACACTGTAGGACTGCGAACGGAGAACAGTTTGATATCAAACTGGTGCGTGTTTGATTTCAAAGACGAATATAATGTCGACCGAGGAGGATGAAAAGCATAGGTATGCAACACAACAAATTTTACAATGTTGTGGCCGTTTTCCATTTGTTTTGACTACAGTAAACGACAAACCTTAGAGTTTGTACAAATATTTATGTGTACTATGCATCACATAACTTAATTAATGAAATTCGTAAAAAGCCTTAAACGACCTTGGAGTCTGTTCAGTTTATCTCTTGCGTCTCTGTGTCATTTGCTGGAAATCAGGGAGTGTTTTTGTGATATTTAAACGGCGCAACTAATGAATTAAAACTTACCTACGGTATACGTCTGTTTTCATTCTCTGCGTTCAATGTTTGAACGTTGTTTTAAAACTGGCCACCACATTTTAGTTGAGGTGACTACCACTCCATTTCTTTTAATTTGTTTTGGTTCTATTCCGTTTACTTTCCCCCCAGCACTGTGAGAAATTTCTCAGTGATTTCAAATTAACCATAGCCGATTTTCGACCGCGGTCCCAGCATTCACATGAGCTCTTCGGTTAGTCCACTTTCAAGAGAGACACTAGATTCGAGCTCCGCTTTATTCGTAAATTATCGGAGGTGCAAATTCTTTCCTGAACCGGGATTTTTACTCCGGCTCTCTTGTTTATGAAACCAGCTTGATAAAGTCAGTAGGTGTGACCAACTAATCGCATCTAAAGACCCGAACACTTCAAAAGTGAAATAACCACCCTGTTCTCTCCAGTCGGCAGTCCAGTGATCAGATTCTCTCAATTAGATTGAGGTCACTGCCTTCATTGGGACAGTGAAGTGCGGTTTAAAACTTTGATAGAAACCCGGGATCTCGATCATTTCAAATTCAGAACTATCTTTACTTGATGGCAACCTTTGGACTCAGACAAGTCCTTCGGATAGCCCACCTTGGAGAGAAGCACTAGGCTTCAGTTTGGCAGTTGTTATAATTCCTCAGTAGTCTTACATTTACGAAGGTCGAAGTGCAAATCGCGGTCCGGATTAGAACACATCTCTGATGCGATCGAGTTCATTGCTACCCTTCGAATGGGAAGGTTGCGATATAATATGTGGTGTTTAAATTAAAACGGTAAAAAACCCAAACTTCCAGAAAAAAATTACATACCGGATGTCGGCAGCTACCAGCAGTGTGAATAAATCGTGGATAAAAATGAGCGAAACTCCAAAAGACCCTTTCGAACCCATACTCACTTATTGTCACAGTGATCTTCCAAGTTACAATAATTTTCCCAACCATTTTATCAGTGATATCTAAAAATAAAAAACTGACCTCTGCAAACCTATCGTTCAAAGTTCGCAGTGGATCTGGTGAGTGACAGATAAAGCAAGACTGCCATAATTTTCTTCGGAGACAGTACATGTTCTTTCAAGCTACTGCCACATTCATTTCGTAACATGTCGCCTGTTTCCAGCTTTACTGACTGGCATGGTATATAAGAACTATCGCAATCTGTTTAGAATGGAAGGGAACGGTGCATTCAGCAAGTCTGTGCCCAGCTAGAATGAGAAACGAATGGTTAGTCGTAGCGAATCGCCATGAAACATTGTGGCATATTTGACTGTGTGAATCTAGACACTTAATATAAATGATTCAACAGCTTGCCGTTTCGGGTTTTGTCAAAGTTATTGTACAGAAAAATTTGCTGTATGTTGCTGTTTTTTGTTCTGAGGACTTCTCGGATTACCTTTAGGTGTTCAAACGTTAACACGGAAGTCCTCACACTCCGCAGAATTCGCAACGAACTCTAAGAGCACGCGATATTTTGCTGCTTGATTACAAGGCTAAGTCATATAACTTCTTTTTTGGGCTCTATTAAACTGCATTAGTGATAATTAACACGAAATAGAAATATTTGACAGATTCTCATTTTTAATGGGGGTACTTGGAAACACGTATTGATGATCGACACAAAATCATGCAGTTACATTAAAAAGTAATCATCCGCAGGAAGCTAGCAATCTGAATTCCCTCCGCTTTTCCCAAAGATATCAACAAGAAACCTCAGTAAGATACTGACAAATATATCCTGGAGATTCTGACTCAGATTTTCACATTGTATTCTAAACGGTTCCATAAACTCAGCCATAACTCCGAGAATTTTTGAATACTCATCCAGAGAATCGACTTCAGAACTTACCAGTTTGCGGGCGAAAAATGCGCTGTTCTGTTATTTAATTTGACCGTTCAGGACACCGATTTGTTAGAAAATTTTCGTTCTCCCGCCTGTTTGATGTATCACAAGATAAAAAGGTTTTATTATTGTGTTTCAAACAAATTAGTTCTACTCCTCATTTTATGTGACGAACTCATTTACAATCATCGTCCAAACTGTGACCGAAATAATCCATAATCATCCGTCGTTTGTCTCTTTGTCAGAACATACCTGGAACTTCAAGAGGTCATAGAATTGGCACATCCACACTTCAGACAGTTTAAGAAAGCACATTTCTTCATCACAAAAAGGTGGACACCTCTACTGCTACAACTGTTCAGCTCAGCTCATTACGCACTTAAAACAACGATTAATTTGCTCATGTATGAAAAAAGTTTCCACATTCGATCACCTAGCCGTGGACACTCCCGTACTGAAACTATGTGGTTTTCATGGAGACGCTCAGCAGATTATACACTTCATTCTCTGTGAATTGTTTGTTGTTTTAGGGCTTTGAATTATCTCCTTTATAAGCGAACGTGAATAGCTGGAGACAAATAAATTGACAGAGCCAAGCTTGATCCAGGAACAACGTATGCACATGGGTCTAACGTGCTATACTAATCTAGGACGTTTGCCTGACTACCAGGTTAGAGTTCAGCTGTAATGGTAAAACGATAACATTTGGACGTGTTCAACTTAACGCAAGGAAAAACAAGGCATGAAGCCATAGTACACATTTCATCAGTCCTGAATTCCGATTACTGACGTATGCGCACGATAAATCTGAGAAGTCGTCCACCCGCACTCTAGGACGGTGACCTATTTCGTGCTAGCCACTGGGTGCATTCACTTAAGACCAAGATATCCGCTCTTCCGCCTCCGTATTATCTATCTACAAATGGTCCATCTGCTACTCAGTGTGTGTATTCTCCATTGCTGGCACATACCAGTATCAGCTGACACATGGAAACGTCTACTTCGTGTATCCTGCCCGCATACATGTTTTCATTATAAAGATATGCATTTCCTTGGGGAAATCGCATGATTTTTGAAGATCAGTTTTTCATTAACTAATTAAAAATGACCAATTATCGATCATTATGTCGGACACCGAATTAAGCTAATTAAGCATGCGAGATCGCTACTCTGTAAAACTTTGCATCAGATGTATCTTTCTGCTGATGGATGGTTCTGTAGTGTTTCTGGGTGTGGAGTTCCAAAATTGGCACGAACAACCCATCTTGGTTAGTGTTTTTAAAGCATCACGTTAATTACTGATCAACTTCCGCGGAAGTACGAACGGTTGTTTGCTAGTAAATGATTACTTTAAGTCTGCACGTTTATGGAAATGGTTTCAAGATGGCTAGTGGGTAGTGCTCGACCTCGTAATCATATTCGTTCCCACCGGGAAACGTACCCTCTTTTCAGATTCTAACTGTGTGGCGCTTGTTGAAAAACGCCAGTTTTCACTCTACGTGACGCTCGATGCTGTGCAGCATACCGGGTATCATACGAGTCAGATACCGGCAGTCTCTTCATACCCAAACGAAACCTATCACAGTGGCTGGGAATCGGATCAGCAGCATCGCGATCAGTAGTGATGTTCTTTGTTGTTAATCTCCTCTGAGCTTCAGAGTCACAAGGGACGTGGGAAACAATAAATTAATGACTTTATAAAAACTAGGTGCAAAACAGATTGATCATATCATTACGTCTACTAACAGAATGTGGACCGTAAAAGTTTACACTTATGTCAATACATCTAATTTTGTCCTAAATGGCATCTTACTAGATGTAACCGGGGTTTATAAACGTTCATCTTTTGAGATGTATCTGCTTGTGATTTTTCTGCATAAACCCTCTTCAAGGCTGTTTATGCTTTTGGACACACTTTTAATACCAACGTTAATCTGAAACCAAAACTATTTGATTGACCTATTTATTGAAGCTTTTTATTCACAGTGAAGATTTGCTTCAAGCTCCAGTGAACACTATACCATGTCATGTGAACACAAGCGAATGCTATGCTTACCCAACTAAACCAAGCACACGTGTGGATTCATATTAATAAGGCAGATGTTTAAAATTCCAGATCATCGTTTGCCCATCTGCGTGTTATTTGCCAAACCTTTATTGCAAGCTGTGATCTGATCCATCGGTTACTGTTCGAATGAAAGCGACCGGTAATGATCCGGAAAATATAGGGCTTGTATTCGTGGTCTGACCCAGCTGGCATCTGGCTGCAGACATTATGGAAAGTGATGGCTAATTGGCGGTTTAGAGCAAGTGATCTGGTTTGTGAAGCAGAGGCCTTTAATGGGGCTGGCAATGGATACCGTCTCACTTTCTCATTTCGAGTGTTTATTTTACAAGCCCCAGACACCTGGTTATTTAATGCTTTGATTTTAGGAAGGTGGTCTTGCCCTTCCCGTAACTTAAAACTGAACTGGAAATACTGTTTTTAGTTACAGGGTGATTAAGCGCACATTAAAATCGTTGATGTGAAGAACACAACCAACGTCATGTAAGGGGCATGGATAAACATTACTTCGTTCGTTATTTTATATTACACAGGTGGAATGAAGTACAAACATTAGGACGCGTGACAGCCCTCAGGCAAAGTTTCCAAAGTGGCCAATCATTGTTCAGTCACCTGATCGAAAGTAGTAGATGTATGACCGTAAAAAGAACAGAAATGAAGGGACAAGAATAAGAGGAATATTCAGTCTGTGTAAATTAATGTCAGTGTAGCAATAGATTCATAACCACCCGTTTTTGAACACAAGGATGTTGTGCTGCAAGCGCTTCGGGAAAATCCAAAGCATACTTGTTCATTATCTGGAAGATAAAACGGAATGATTAGGTTAGGTTTACTTGGTGACCAGAATCCTGTAGCTGTTTTGTAAGTGCAATCGTTCAGTTCCATCTTGAGTACTCAGAAACCATATAGGCAGATACACCGCGATCCGAATGTGCAATGCCTTCATTGTACTGCCAACATACGGCAAACCGTGAATACAGGCAAATTTATAAACAATATTTGATTTGGAGAGTGTGGACACCGGATCCTTTCTAAAGGTTGATGGGGTGTGAGTTAGTCGGTGCAGCACAATGAGCTTAGTTGACTTGTGAATACGAAATAGTGCTGCGTTTATTCTTTAGCCCATGGAGAGTGTTACACCGTCCTCTTTGTAGACTAAGGTTATGAACACACTCTTTGAAGTGTAATTGAACTAGTACAATGAATTTAGCTGGAATTATGGTGGCGTCTGTTGATGTATAATCTTTTTTCATGGACATATTCCTGATTGTGGTGAATATCCTCATTCACGATTGTGTGGTGCGTTTCATTCATGCAAGTAACGTATAATTTTTTACTCAATGAACAATTTTGTCACCAGGTAAACGATGTAGCCGTGGACCCGTTGTAGCTGACGTTATTATGGCATATTTTGAGAAACAAGCACGAAACTATCAGTTCAGCACATTTTTACAGAAGACACGTTGATAATACATTCGCAGTGAGCAAACTGCCTAACTAACTAGAAACTATGTGCAAACATCTTAACAGCCTGCATCCTAGCGTGAAATTTGCCAATGAAATCGAACAGAAACTTCAGGTATCCTTTCTGGATGTCAGACTTATTGGACATGAAGATGGATCCTCCACCGAAAGCACGTTCAGCAAGAAGACATTGGATGGATAATTATTTGACTTTTAAATTTGTGTACTTATCACATACAAACGTGAGTATATACGAACACTCTACAGTCGAATTGATAAAGTATGTTTGGTTAGACATATTTCTGTGGGATTCACTTTTATCCACCAGACTCATCCAAAATTGAAATACCATTTGTTTTATCTGCAAACGTTCCAAACCGCTCGATTGCCGAATGACCCGCACAACAGTATGGCAGAATCAGTGCTCATATCCTCTGCAAACAGGACGGTGTAACACTCCTCACAGGATAAAGAATAAACGCAGTACTAGTTCGTATTCACAAGTCAACTAAGCTCATTGTGCTGCACCGACTAACTCACACCCCATCAACCTTTAGAAAAGATCCGGTGTCCACATTCGCCAAATCAAATATTATTTGTGAATTAACTTCTCAATACATCCAGTTTCAGTTATGCCAAACAAGCTGGAAAACAACATTCGCACGAGAAACGGTTACTAACAGTCACATTTTGTGTTGTAATGCATGGTAATGTGCGCGTAATGTGTTCTGACTAATCGTTCTGACTAATCATACAGCTGCAGTTTGCCAGAAAAGCCGCTGTTGGTTAGAAGATGCACTGTCACACTAGTAGCCTTTTGACAACCTAAAGGTTCACTGCAACCATGGGAATTCTAATAGGGTTGAAAATCTTCGTTATTCTGCTGAAGCATGAAATAGTTTTGTCAGAGGCTATTGCAAGCGGTGTTAGCCGGGCTAAGCTACAAGTTTCTCAATTTTGGTGAATTCTTGTTGTGCACGCTCCAGATTTCTGAATAAGTTAGATTACTGGATGAGGCCGGCCTAGGAAATCCTAGTTCTTGTTATCTCATGGTTCCGACATTCAATTCCCAGATTTCGGGTGGCGCTCATCAGATCAATTTCCCGCTACAGGATGAAAAAGCGGAAGCAGTTGGAGACTCACTCCTTCAACATAATCAATTCCTGACCACTTGCAAATTTTGAAGATGCAGTAAGGAATGAGTTTGAAACACTTGTGGCCATGCAGACTGAATTGACCATTTTTTCTTGTCACATATTCAGTATGACCGATCAAGTATATCGTGGACATTTTAGGTAACTTACATAACGTACTGTACCTTGAAGTAGAGAGCCTTTACGGCGTTGTTTTACTTGCTTTAAGAATCTGAAGTGCTTGTCATAAAACAACCATCGAACTGCAACGCAAAAACCATACAGAACTTTGTGGTGGAATTGGGAAAGTTGTGAATGGAGTTTGTGGATCTCCCGGTTTGATATTTTAAGTCTTCCCCGTTTTTTCTGCTATTATGGCGGTTCGTTTTACAGCCACGGTTTGCAAATTACAACAGTATGTGACCTTTCGTTGTAAACACTTCAAGTCAACACTCCATCATGAATAGTTCTTGTCATCCTGTTTAGGGTTATCATGCAGGAGCAGGCTTGACGCATTTATAACCAGCAGTCATTTTGCAACGAAACCAACTGCCAGTATTTTAAGCGTTCATGAGTTACCAGTTTTTCATTGGTTATTAACTCCATCTAAAACCAAGGCAAGATACTGCTACTACTAGTATCATGTTCGTGCGGTTGTCGGTCAGACTACACTGATAGAACAGGGTAGCTGCCAAAGTTTCGGATTTCGAACAACTTCTCGGGATTGATGCAGAAACATGTGACGCAAGCGTAGGAAAATACGCAAGTATAACGTTAGTAACCGACATAAACCATCGGCATCAGCAATGAATGGTCACTTCCTGGTGAGTCTTCACTAAATAGTTCCCACCCATAATGTTCACGCAACCGGGACGGTTCTGATTACTGCATTCTAATAAGTTGGTTGTCCTGAGGTGTTTATGTTCAAACTATATGGTTAACTAGCGTATGTTTCCTTCCGTAAAAGCAAACACACTGGCTTAACGTAAGTAATTAACATTTTTTTCTAGTTCTCCGGTGATCGTTATGTTTGAGTTAGATATTCATTGTTTTTTATCCAGGTAGCTGTTAAGAAGCGACTAATTTGAAACCAACACTGTTATACCCAGTGGTTTCCAGTTTTATGTATATCGACCCACACTCTGAAAGCGCGAACCTGGAGAATTCAGCAGAGTCCCAAATGCACGTCATCTTCACATTTCAGATGATGCTGTCAGCTTATTACCGTGATGAATTTAATCTGTGTTGAGACAGATATAACACGACGTTAGAACACCACGGCGAGTAAGAGATTGAGGATTATGACCATAGAAAGCTGCAATCCAAAACGGACGCTCAGGGTTTAACGGAATAAGGGTGAGCTTTGAACCCGGTTAACGCGGTCTGTCTCACCAGCTGCTAACCCGAACTCAGCGTCGAGCCATATGTGAAATTCCCATTCCCCCTCCAACTTACCTGTCGCTCTTTTCCAGATATTCCCCTGTGCAGTTTGTCGTTCCCACAACAGGATATTTCACCGTGGCGAATGATCTGCATCAGATCCTCGACGCCACCTTTATCTGAGCTCGTTTGTCACATCATCCCTGTCATGTAAAGAGTTATGTTGATTGAATTGTAAATAACCCAACTGTGTAGGATTTTATATCTCTGGTTACATCATGATTCATATTTTTCACTTTATAATAGTCTAATCTGTTATATTCACCGATTAGCATACGGATAAACATGGGTAACCATAAAGCTTGCTCGTTAAGTTTGTTTCACTGTTCTGTACACATTGTAATTCAGATAAGTTTATTTCCAACTCAGCCACTTCTTAAGCTTTCTAAATCGGACTTATTGGTAAACAGTTATTTACTGTTTGCTTTTCCCTGATTAGCAACTTTACTGAGCGTTACTAAACTGACAACTTTCCTACTAACTCGCTGATCATTAGCCTGTAAATGCCTCACAACGAAAACAAATCGGTATGGTAGCAGTAGTCAGTACAAGGGCTTGGAGGCAGTCCGAAATCTCACTTTAAGTTGCGCGGTTAAAATCATTTTTCATTTATGATGTTGACCGCCGAATAAATTTTAGTTCACAGTTATACCGTTTATTAAACAAGTACAAATTTTCTACACAGAGATTGCAGGAATTATGCTTTAACTTCGGTTGTTTCTTTATGCAACCTGCGTTAGTTGCCTGGGAATTTCCCAAAATATAATCTTTTCGAAAACCTACGAGAATTCAATGTACTCAGTTGATCTGTTTTGAGCGTGAATTTTATCCCGTTGAAAGGTTTGTCCACTTGAGCGTGAACTGCAAGTGGGGAACGGCACGCGCCCTCGAACGATTCCTGCTTTCAATATAAGCCATTTGTAGCCTGAATAGTGACTGTAAAGCAGCTCGAAGGCGCCGGAAGATTGATGACTTTGTGTGGGTGTGTTTTGAAATTTGTTTGGGATTCATATACTAGGTTTCTTTTAGCCTAGGTCTCTCTCAGTGTGTGTGACTGATCAATATCGGCTAATGTTGTGTGGAGCACCGATTAATTAATGTACTGACAGCTGATGTGAATGATGAATACAAAGATAACAAACATGTGATTAATGGATCTAATTTACCGAATGATTCTTCGGGAAATTTTCTCTCAAGGTTATTCGTTTTACAACGATGATAATAATTCAAGTAATATGCAAACTATTTGGTTAACGTACGTGGGATTTGTCTTTAGGTGATCGAATCCCACAGTTTTGTTTTGTGTAGACTGAAACCAATCCGCTTGATGTTGGTTTAGCTCAGAAACAGAATCCTTAGAACATCGTAACCCCTTTTTGAATTTTTATGTAAATTACAATTAAAACTTTAAAGATATTCAAAACTGATTGCAGAATTGACATCCGATTTGAATTTTCAGCTGTTTTAGTTCGAAAAGAAGTGCTATGCTCAAATTGCGCTTTTTTTAGAATCTCATAAATAATACGTCATCTTACTACAACTGCGCTTTATGCGACACACTAAGTTCTCATGATACAACAACGTTGACCGCTGTGTAATTAACCTCACAACTGAAATATTATTCGCAACTCCTCACTTGTCAGTAACGGTTAGATAGTCTGTTTTTGTCTAGAGTGAAACCCAAACTACTTCCCGTTAGCTGCAGCCGGCAACAACGTGATCAGGATTGCGCCGTCACAGCAAGATCTCACATTCCACCCAACAGGCTAAGCAACAATTTAATTATTAAAAAGTGGTCAGAATTGAGTGACTAAAAAACTTCCCCGACTACGGAGGCTCCATCCGATAGAGTGATAGACAAGTCGAAATAAATCCGTCCACAAACTACCCTTAACCCATCATCACTAATGCCAAACTGTTAGCTTGGAGTTGAATCAATCTTAGCCCGGTTCTCCTTACCCAAATACTCCAATAATGACAAAAACGGTCGAGTAGTGTTGAGCAAACCAACGTTGGGTTAGGAAACATTTACACTCACGTTGCTTGCTACTCCACTAATTTTTTTGTGGTGGACCGTGTCCATCTAATCAGAAAATTGCTCTCAAGTGTCTTATCCACCTCGTCTCAAGAGGTGCTTCAAAGACTGGTGATCCAATCAGTTGGGATTTAGAATCTTCATAGGGAGTGTACCGGTTCAGATCTCTTTCTTGCTCCTCCTTAACCCATAAGTTCTGTGTAGTGCTAGGTTTGGGATAGGCATCGTGAGATGTTCATACTTGGTGTTATAACATTAACCGTGAATATATTTATAAATTTTCTCCTGGAACCATAGTTGATGGTTATAGAACCATCTCATTGAGATCATCAAACGTATCAATCCAATTACTGTTTATTCAGATTTTTCAAACGCATTCCCTACTTAACTAGTAATTAACCGTCATCAAGGGATCCACGTTAAAAGAAGACAAGTGCTTTACGGAGAGATTAAGGCGGATAGCAATTTCATTTTCATTTTCCATTAGGTGTTGAGTTACACACACATGTCAGCACACAAGAGTAAATCTTTGTGACTTCGTACATATCTAAAGTTTCACAAAATCCTGAATTCAATTTTTTAACTTTCGTTTAACGACTGAACGCGTAACATTTTGAATTGTTTTGCCAATTTGTTTGTACACCGTTAAATTCAAAACTCCTCGGTTTCGTTTTCACTCCACCGTTGTAGTTCACATTTGTATTTGATATTATTTTTGAACGCATGATGAATTTCTAAAGTGCAAATTCACTTTTCTGATATGTAGTACATTTTGTTGAGAGTTTTTTTACTTTAACTGACTCAAGACAAAGGGTGTTTGTGAACAACGAAGGGATTTATCGAGGGTTCACTAATCCTAATCATAAAATAACCAGCCTGTCATTCGTGCATTCAAACAAAATTTGCACCTCTGAACTTGACATTCATTCACCTTAACCATACACTAGAATTTAATACTTCTTCAAGAGTTCGTCATTATTAGCCCGGTAAAATATCACAAAAGAGTCAGGTTGCTTAAAATTTCAATCCCCGAGGCCACCATCACTTTAAATCGGTTACGAAACGCATCTACCCCGTGCAATGGATGCAAATTATTGCTATTTATGATAATTTGACTTATAGCCATGTCACAGTCGATGTTCATACGGCTGATCGTTTCGTTTATACAAGGACTGCAGATTGGAATCTCAGGTAGGCCATTTTTATCTATCATCTAGGGGCCAAACAGATCATTGCGACTCAACGATTCAGAAAAACTTAGTTATCGTAACCAGCCTACACTTATGGCGTCCGATTCGTGCTCCGACGTATCTGTTTTACACCTAACCCGTTTGATGTTCTCTCGTATATCATTCAACATTTGGTTAGTTGATCTGTCATTACGATGATGGCTAAATGGTTTGTCCATTATCTAGGTTTGCCCCGTATATAATATGCTTGATTGCGTGCACCGCAAAAATGGTTGTAGGTACAAAACCGAATTGTATTTTTGCTTGCAAATTCGTTTGTTTCACTTGAAATGATGGTTTTGGGTTTGGTAAGGAGGCCATGGATTATGCGTCTCTTTTGTTCGAGGATGACTACTTACGTACTGCAGTCACACGTTGCATTCATCAGTTCACATAGTAGATGGAACAATAAGTAAGAGAACATTTTCTACCAGTAGATCAACGGATCTATATGCTATTAGCAACAAACTACCATGTATGAATAAGGCAACCATGAATCTTAAACTTTGGATCACATATCACTACTGCTGTTTCTACCATATATAGTTTATTTTGAGCACAGCAAATTACACTTTATTCAAAAAGCGCACACGGTGGAGAAATAAGCAAGAAAAATAAGAACACGAGAACTTTAGACATGTTGGATAACAAATCTGAAGAATCGTATGCTATTTAAGAAGGGCAGTAGAAAGTCCCTTCAGTCAGGTTGTCGCAGGCAAACGTTAACACAAACTTTAACAAATCGTTGAGTTCACTGAGGAAGGAGAAAGAAGCAGTTTCGCAAAATCACTAGCTCATTAGGGCACCGAAGTGGTAAGGGATGAAAGTCACGCAACGGAAATAAAAAGTTTCCTATTATGTAGTGAGACATCTGTCAAAAGAAAGACAGCAGTTCCCGTCAACTTGTTTGCTTAAATGTGATTTGTGTCTTCAGGGAATTGAGGATGACCGATAGACAAACATCAGGGACTACGTGAGTGAATAATTTCAATCCAAGAAGTGCAGTACGACAGATAACAAATCATTCAACGCTGTGAAGTTCACAGTTTCAGCCTAAGTCCATTCGACAACCGGTGGCATGGAGAACCAATCCCAAGTCCGCAATGTGAGAAGTGATTCACCATTTCCCAAACACGTCAGTCCAGACAGTCTGGCTTCATTATTAACCTACTATTACCTGTGGGTATTGTGGCAGATATTTGTAGTTAGGTCTCATCCAAGCCATCTATTACTCTAAAAATATGACGGTAACTTTTGTTTACTAACTGTGACCACATAGGGCGAAATTGACCGTTTGTGTTTTGATAACTATGACTTTTCTTAGATCATACCACGAGGATCGCGTGATCTATTTGCTGGGTCTTTGACAAATCGGTTAAACTAATCGCGACAACACGACTGTAAAATATATTCGCGAAGCTTCCAGATTGATCTCGTCTACAACGACTGAAAACTGATTGATCATTTTTGCGACCTCCGGACCATGGTTCCCAGAAGACTGCAACGTAACTGGACTGTCAGTGGAACACTGAGAACTTGGTATTGCTTAAGGACAGCGGCCTCTGATGCCCGGTTGAGCTTGCCTATTGGCTTCAATCAAGCTGGCGCTCTTTCATCTTATCTTCTATCGAAATAAGTGAACCCTTTATGGTTCGCCTGAAAACTAGAAGGATCTAGTTCTAAATCCTGAAAGTGATTAGAAGAGGATTTTTAAACGCAGCTTTCATCAAGACTCATAAATCAAGTGAAATCCTGCTTCTTCCTAGTCAGACAGCATCAGAATAACACGTATCAAGGAAATGGACTCACGGTGCCTGAATAACTGTCAGAAAAATGGACCGTTATGTAGTGTTGACTCAGACGATTGTTCTGTTCTTGGTAACAGGATGGTACAGAGTGGTACCCTTCTTGGCTGTTGCGCTTTCTCTTCTCATAAGCCCAACTTGATTAGTCGTTTGTTGTTGAATTGTAAACCGGAAGGTTCCTACCACGCGTCATGGTTGAAAATTTTTTTACAAGCAGCTAGTCCAGCTGATCACCAGCTAAGTGGCTGGTGGGTGCATTGATCAAGTTTGATTTTCTCGAAACTACACTCGCCTGACAATCAGGGCACTGACATATTCACAAGTCACAGATTAACAGCCCAGCCACTTACCCATTAGATGGATGTGATAGAGCGTGTACGGTAAATGTTTCAACATACCGAATGCTATTCAGTGAATAATTAAGACTTTCATGAGTCATGTAATCACACATCGAAACACGACTCATTCCGAAGCGTTTGAATTCGACCAGCCGATGGCAGGGAGTGTCCACTACAACAAAGCCATCTATGGTTCACTGATTTATTGGCATATATAGATAGATCTGGTAATGGGAATCGGCCGATGAATATCTTTTGTTTTAGTTGCACAACTTCCGACACGGCGTAAAATGAAGGAAGGAACACTTGCTGGCAACTCAGTTACACTGAATGAAACTCTTCTGTCAGATAGATTCTACCGGCTTCGGATGTGATACACGCACGTGACCACCAGGTAGGGTAGTTAACATTTTCATTCGTAACAGAATGATGCCGATAAATTCGTGCCAAACATCTAGTTAGTTGTTACAGTTAGCAATTTTTAAAAAGCCTTAATGGAAAGTCCTATATTCGGTAGTGCTTCTTATTAGCTAACTGATAACAACCTGTGAAAATTAAAATGCAAATGAGATAAGACAGCGGGCAAGTAAAACCCGGTCGTAAAAAGCTCACCATTAGTGTTGAGTTATTGCCGCATGAAATATTTAATTCTACTCTGAACTGATACTGAACATGATACTGACTACAGTAGACCTATGATGATCCACGCTTGTTTGGCTCACTTCCCTCACTTGCTACGCGCACTAGTTTTCCTGTACATAGGTAACCGGCGGAATCAGCCGTAAGCAGGGTCTTCTAGGAATGGTATGTCTTGGGGGAAATGGATGGCCCTTATAAACCAAAGGTCTTCTGTCCAGAATCCGAGTTTTCTTATTGATTAAGTTCCTGGTATCTAGTTTCTGCAAAGAAACACTGCCATATATTATTTTTTCGCAGTTTGACAAATCAGAATTGCAAAAACTAAACGGCATAAAATGGAACGGCTCATAGAAGATTAACGGCAGCGTTCATGCTGTAGTGCTTCACATCAAGATTCGTGCCAAACTTATAGCTTTGTGAGTAGTAGAGTCGTTTAGTCTGGAAAAGCTGGACTTCACTCAGTTTGCCAAGGCTGCGGAGTTCTCATAGACCTTCCATCCAACTCCTTTTTTTAAACGAAGCACTAGATCCGAGTTTTGCTCCTAGCGCACGTTCTTGCCATAGCTGGGGTTAAGACCTCTGCCATGCTGTCCTGAGCAACCATATTAACTTGTGTATCATCGACCTCCCGTTAGGTATGGCTGAATTTACATTTGTAAACGCCCCGAAAAGTCTACAGTAATGCGACGACTGTGAATAAGTGTGTGCTGTACAGTTTGGACTTCCCTGAAATTTTTGCAAACCAGTTTTTCAAGTTGTTTAATATGGGTTGCGTCGGTTTGAAGGTCTGCATGTAAACTCCACATAGAGCTACCTTTTTCTCATAATACAACAATGCATTGAACTGAATTAAATGTTCCATCAGGCTCGGACAGTGACAGTGTGCACAGAATTATTTTTTTGCAGGTGAAGAGAACGTATGGCTTCATGTGAACAAGGTGGAGACAAAACATGTTTATACGCATCATTACTAAAATTAACATTCTCGAAGACGTCTAATAATACAAATTGTCCAACCTTAACTGCGAGCAGGTTTTTTAAAAAAGCACACGGAATTTCCGTCTCATTGTAAAAAGCCTCTCCAATAAGTCAAAAGGTTGTAACCGCAGAATAGCAAAATATACTTAAGTTCGCTTTCAAAATGAAGGAAATCGTTTCTTAGTTTTGGCGGTTGACTGACTTCAAACGTGGATCGAGTGTTTAATACTGAATTTGTGACTCCTAATTATGAGACCGGATGTGATCTGTGACACAGTTTTTGGTTGTTCGGTTGAATAGATGTTTCGGAAACAAAGTTATCCAGCAAACTGGCTGATTCTGGCTCACCAGAGTTTACTGGCAATCTGTCAAACATCCCACAAAACGGAACCACCATGAGTGGTTTGAAGTTCATTCAGGCAACTACTGGGAAGCTTAACATATGATGTCAAAAGAAGGGAGCATGCTATTCTGAAGAATATCGGCCAAATTTTTCTGACGGTAAAGTTATACGGTCGGGAATCAGAGTTATAACAAATATGTTACATGTTAGTCTCGCTAAGATATAGTGAGTTAAGTGAAGTGAATTTCGGTATCTACTACCGAGAGAGCTTGATGTCGGTGGTATTGCCACTCTTTCTCCTTTTAAAGGTCAAACACCTACAGTGAACCGCACACATAGATTATTTGATCATTTTTGTTGGTTTCTAAAAGCGATGGTGTTTCTGGAGATAATTTGGTGCATCCCATGTCTCGCAGGGTGACGGAGTTTATCTGACAGTGCGCAGATATAGGTGAGTTATCAGGAAATGCGTCAGACGGTCTCAAATATTGCACGGTATAACATTTGTACAAAGCACACTATTGGTAACGACGGAAGTAAGAATTAGTTATACATTTGTTGCTACTTTATTCGCCTCATTTTTACAACACTAAGGAATACACCACATTTTAAACAGTACCAGCAGCTCTGTTGCGAACAAGAAACGCAAAAATCACCGACATTACTGAAATTGAAGTGCGTAGGAAAGTTACTGTTGAACTAAACATGATATCGCTTGTAATCCTTACTGGACCAGCTTAGATGAAATATTTTTATGCATAAAAGCGGTGAAATATATGGGTTTTAAATAAATATACCTCGAATTTTTGTGTAGGTACCTAGTAAAAACATCACCAAGCGTAATACGGTCACAAAGGCTGACGGGGTGCAATCACTTTTTCGGGTCTTCTGTCAACTCAGTGTTTTTTCCATAGAAATTGAAAGTCGTACCGTGTGAGAACTGTCTGACGATCTAAAACAATCAAACTATGGAGGACAGTGAGGTGAACTGCATGTAAGAAGCATGAGTATCTTGTGTGAGCGACTACAGTTTAAGGGTTTAATTGCGTGCGAAACATTTTTTCCCCTAAAGTATACAAAGAGCCGTACACCGTGTGTCCAGATGTAGACCTATGTGTGCTCCAATGCAAATTATGGGGTCAACTTAGCTGAATCTAAGAGATCACCTTTTGTTCTGGAATGTTTATTTGAGTTGCGCGTAGCCTGCGACGAAACGAAAATGATTAACCAAATTATGCGTCGGAAGCAATTGGTCTGTAGCGTTTTTCGATGGTTTAGCTTCTTTGTTTGCGAAAACTGTTGTACATTTATGACGTGCACAACCAAGAGCACTTCGTCCGTAACCACTTGGCAGCTTATTTAACAGGTCATGATGGCAATTTAAAAAGTATTTATGATTGTTGAAGACAGTGCTGAAGTTGGCAACTTGGATCAGTGGGTTAAGATTGGAACTTAATGTAGTTAGTTTTTAGGTAAAAGCCGCGCTAGTCAAAAGCCGAACACAGAAATTAGCAATGTCTTTATTAATGTAGTAGAAACATATAGAAGTCGACGGTAGTCATCAGAATTTTCACAAAATGTTTGAAGCATGCTGGCTTCACTTATATCACTTCGTCTCATAAGAACTAAACTGCTTCACAGCGAGTTTTTTTTATCGCGACCGTTTGATTGAATCAAAAAACATTAGATTTTTCATAGAAACAAATATGACTAGGTTGTATATCACATTCTCTGGTGAGTTTTGTGAGAATTGTTTATTGCTTATGCTATCACGGCGGATGTGGCTTTTGATTTCTAGCTGTTTGTACTATTCAGCCACTTGTCCGTGAGTTATGAGGCTAGTGTATAGGATTTCGTATAATCTGCTGGTTTGATAGTTTTGTGTTTCTGATTTTCCGGAACAGAAACAAACAATTCAGTGGATTAAATAACTGTTTGTTAGCACGAATATTTGCCTTCCGTTCACTCTTATCTGCCACACATATTAGTTATACAAACCAAATTTGCTTTAGGCTTGGTTAGTAAACAAAATCAGGCAAGGAAAATGGAACTGATGGAAATCAACAAAATTGATGAAGCTAAATACAGTGTACATTAGCTTGTTCTGAAGGGGTACAGCGAACACCATCTTACAGGACACCGAATTTCACTGTACTAACAACAGCTTGACTTGGTCGCGGAGTCAATCAAGTGTGTGATTCTCAGAATGTGTCTATCCATCTTCGGAATATGTTTTCTATTCATCGTGGTCACACTTTAGTTATTTAGCACCATCGCTTGTGATGTGTTCTGTTATCTGCAAGGTAACTGTTGGTACTTGGTGTCAATCTATTTGTCAGTTTCACAGAAAACTGAAGAATAATCTATGTGAGGTGCATGTTGTTAAACGACTGCTGAATTTGTTCAGTAGGATTGTGTCTTTTGTTTCTATCACAGCTCTCCCGTTGAACATTTGTAGTTTATTGCAGACATTATCGTGTCATCGCTGTTTTTTGCCGGTCAAACTCTTTTGACATTCAGCGGTATTCAAACATTCTTGTTCTGTCATCGGAAACGGAATCGGTATTACTTTTTGTTCATTTTGTATGTCGTTAAGACTGTCCCGTTTCCCGCCTCCCATTCGAAAAACTCCTTCATTTCAACGGGCAAAGAAAGAGTGGTGAAAAACCAGACATCGACCATCATTCACGTAAAGTAACTTATCGTCAAACTCACACATGTGGGTAGTTTAGGTAGTATCTTCAGAGATATGACGCTCAATTTTTGTGAATGGACTATCCACACAACTGACCATAAACTGTCAAAACGAGATTGGACCTTAATGCGGTGGGACGACTTGCGCGACTCAGGGACCTGGTGGGCTTAACTGGACGGTGTGGTGACCACACCAGCAGAGTCACTCCTACCAGACAGACCAACATGTAGAGATTCGGCAAACCAAAGTCTCCTGGTCCTTCAGGTTGGAGTTTGGATAGAGAATGACATTTTCTTCCGAAACTGCCGCCTACCCGCTGCCCTGTGGTACAGGGTTTTGAGCTAAAGACTTTGGTTAACAACCCCAATCGCTCTCCTGTCTAGGTCTAGGCGTCTTGGCAGTATCTGGACCCATATGCAACCATGAATAATCAAAACACCAGGAATTCCACACTGCATCGGTCATCTCGCAGTATAAACCGGGTCACCGTATCTGCTGCGTACACCAGGGTGGAGAGGCGGAAACATGCTACTGCTGAACCCTCTCCCACTGTCCTATCAAATCAAGCCCTGAATGTCCTCCCGAACCTCATTTCTGCTAATTAATCTACAGTTCCCACAGCACATATAACTAACAACTAGCCGGTAAGTCCCATCTCCTACAACTCAACCACAGACCTCCATCGTCACTTGCTTAGACTTACAATACGAGTTTATATAGATGCCTTCAACGTTCACACGTTAAACAAGATAGGTCAGCAGGCCGCTGTCGCCGAACTTTTGACTCGTTGAATGTCGATAGCTGCTGTATCTTTGGAACGAGAAACCAGAACAGTAGTCAGCGTATGGAACTAACAGCACCCGTATTATCTACTCCCGCACTGGTCGTGCGCTTCGGGTGACTCTACGGCTGTCATTACGGGTCTTGTTGGAGTAGGCATAGTTCTCAGCACGACGGCCGCGGTCGCATTAGTGGATTGGATTCCTGTTGGCAGTGGGCTTTGTGTTGTCCACCTAACAGGTTCTCTTAAGACCAGCTCTTGACGTAAGTCTTTTGGAAATGTATTCATTGTGTCTGCTTACGCTCCCCTTGACTGTAGTGACGTTGGCGTCAAGGTCGCATTTTACTCAGATCTGGACGCTCTTATTCAGCCGACACGTGGCTCTAGCCGGAGATGTGAATGCTCAGGTGGGGCGCCTCGGTGAATCTGAATCTCATCTAGGTGGAAGGTTTGGGATAGCATGACATCACTCAGATAATAACGAGCGATTGTTACAGCTGTACGCCGAGCACAAGTTATTTTCAGCCAGCACTAACTTAGGGAACTGCCTTAGTAGTTCTCACTCCGACGAACCTAATAGCTGCTGGACTCAAATCTCGCACGCCGTTCGGGGAGCAGGTACATTAGCATGTGGCCCGGGGATGCATGTGTTGAACAAACGTTGGATTCCAGAAGAACCCCTACAGTTGTTAAAAGCCAGATGAAACATTCCTCCTGGCAGTTCGTACAACAAGATCAGGAGAGATATCCGTAGGAAACTAAGACGTAGTGTAAAGTCTGATGGTGAGGCCTGGTTAGTGCAAAAAGTTAACAAAATGGAGATCGGTTTTGCTTCAGAGAACACCGGCAAACTCTTTAAGCTGACCTGTTTCACTGGTCCCTGGCAACCGTCTGTCAGTAAAGCTCTTAGCGGGACAGATTGCACACTTATCAATAATAAATCCAGAAGGTTAGGGCGGTGTGCGGAACACTTTGAGGGTAAATTTAGCTGGCCCTCTTCTTCCACTATGCTCTATCACAAACTTGTAACAACCCACTGGTCGGTAAAGCTGGAACCATCCACTGAGACAGAGGTCCGTAGTTGCATCTCGAATCTCAAACGTGACAGGGCTGATGGTCCATATGATCTTGTGTCAGTACTCTTCAAAGGAGGTGGGGAGGCATTAGTAGAAGCTTTGACTCAGTTGTTTCAACTTGTATGGACGACAGAGATCACCCCTCTGTGCCAGGCTCAGGTGATAATGGTTCCTATTTTCAAGAAACCTATCAATGGTTCTTGCGAGAACCACATGGAATTAGTTCACCCCCAGTCAATCCTAGGGTTCTGTCTTCCACCATACTTGGCCGAATCTCTGCAGTTCGAGAGGCAAATATTAGGGCAGAACAGGCAGGGTTTCCTCCTGGGTGAGGATGGATTGACCACACAATTGCTCTTCGTTAAATTCTGGAGCAGCGTCATGTACTGCCGACCAACAGTTTGCCCTATTTCTCGACTATGAAGGTGTGTTCAAATCGGTGGATCGATCTACACTTTTACGGTCGCCTAAACTCAAGCGTGTATCGACCAAGTATGTGAACATATTGCCGGCGCTTTTTTCCCATACTTCATCTCAGGTTAGGGTTTACAGCGAACTGTCTGGCAGTTTTAGCACCATGAGCTGTGTAAGTCAAGGCCGTCCGATTTCACCAGTTTTGTTCAATTTCGTTGTAGACGAAATAACGGAGGTTAGTCTGCGGCACTCACAAAATGCCGGCGTGGACCTATCACCTGGTGGAAAACTGACTGATCTCGATTGTGCAGACGACAAGGTGTTGCTGTTTGACAGCTTTCAGGCAGCATAAACAACGCTTGACGCTTTTTTACGTTCTGCTGTTTTGCGACCTGGAAGTGCAGAGTGCTTCTGTAAGATTGCTGTGATAACAGATTTATTGCTAGTTAATGAAGCCGAAGAGGCTGCTGACCGGTCTGTAAATCGGAGAAACTGCACCGTTGGCGGTGGCAGAAGTGTAGGGAATGAAATACAAGCGCATATTTCTAGGGTTAGGGTGGTATTCACTAACCTGGGACACCTATTGCAACACAGAGGTTTTCCTCTGAATCTTGAGGGTCGCGTGTGTCAGACAACATTGTGAGCTGTACTACCTTTCGGCGGCAAAAATTGACTGCTAACGGCAGGGGACGTGAATCGTCTTGAGGCGTTCGCCACCGATGTCTGCGTTTAATCGTTCGTATTGGGTGACACCAACGAGTAAGCAATGAGGAGTTTATGAACTGGGTGTTTGGCAATGATTGTCAAACAAGTTCTCTTAGTCAATTCTTACATTTGCACAAACTTAGACAGTTAGGTCACGTACCACGTATGAGACCTATTAGTCCACCACACCGAGCACTCTTTGCTGACGTTGCGGCCGACTGACGTAAGGTGCGAGGTGGCGAGATGATGGCCTGGCGTAGAGAAATGAGATCGTTCCAGAAGGGGTTGTTCACTGTAGGTCGGGTTCGTTTTCCATGCTAGGGACCTCGTGACTCACAGATTCGGTGGCTTGTGATGTTAGGTGTGATGGTGGCTAATCGAGCTCAGTGGCGTGAATGTT
>QNGE01000240.1:0-15899 GCA_008508345.1 Paragonimus westermani
GAGTTAAAGATTTCGCACATCGCTACAGGGTCATCGACAACCATTTCGTCTTTGAGAGCAATAATTCTTGTAGCAGGGTCCCCCATGGAATTTCTCCGTCTAAGTAGTTGCGCTAGTTTCGTGCACCTCTGCTCACTACTGAGCGCGAGTTTTTCTTCGTTTATTTGACGAAGTTGCCTCTGATGTTCTGTGTGTTCAAACAATTTGCTCATTTGCATCATCAGGGAAAAGTCTAGTGTTCTTCCGTACCTCGGCTTAAGCATTTTAAGTCTGTCAGTCTCTTTCGCAGTAAGGATTTTACGTCGTACAGACGTGACGACACGTTTTTATTTAATGGATGAAGAAACGTCCACATAAAACGTTAGATGTCTCAAAAATTCTCCGGCTGCTATGCCTGGGTCTGATGTGCGAAAGAAGGTATTCCAATTCGAGGATCTTAGTAGGGAGAAACGATCAATTTCAGGAAAGATCTTGTACATTTAGACCTGCCGGCAAACCAGAAAACACGTTTGGTGTCAGTATATACACCCTCGTTGGTAATAACCCAATCATCCTGATACACACTTACTCCATACTTATTGATAGCCTGTGCGTCCGTGTTGTAAACCATCATGCAAAAGCTTAACATGCTAAAATTGTTTGAAAACAAAACAGGAGAGACTCAACTTGTTCGTCTCATGACTATATAAAAACACTGTGTTGCAACTTTTTTCTTCCCCTGACGTATACTAGGGAAAGCTGACGTTCGATCCCTTCGCGCGTTATTTGATAACAACTGTTCGCATATGGCGTATAGTTCATATTTTAACACAATGCTATTAACATCACATAAAAGGTTATGCCCGAATACCACATGTTCCATTGTTCGCCATAGCTCATATAGTCAGTTTTACGTTCTCCCGTTTAGCACGTGATTTCACTTTCTATTCTTGGTTTCATCGATATGTCCAACGCCAAAAACATTCCACCCCACCCGAACACTCAAAATTCCGCAATGACTGAGCATCCCGCAAGCTCCTCAAAATTCTTTGGACTTTGAGCGAAGAACGACGTCCGGTCGACAGGTTCATGTGTTCCTCCGCAAAAGCAAGTGATTTATCACCTCTCCCCATCATTACAAAATTTTCCGCACATTCTTCCGGCACTATCTACATGAGATAATGATGGAATCCCCTGACAATCATCCCCTCCATCCTCAAGGCACTTGTTTTCTGGCATGATCTTAAGCATTAGGCTAGTGGCAAACTTGTGAAGTCCCGATCGATCCAACAACTCAAATATTTTATCGAATTTTGTAGGTCCTCATTACCATCGTCTCAAAAGTATGTATCGCAAAATTTTCCCCTAATGTTGATTTTTTCCTTCATGTAATATCTCTTTTGTTGCTCCAATCACATAGCTGATTCTTTGTACAAGTTACAATTGCGGTGTTCAGTTGTGTATATGGCTTTAAAATCTGTACACTGATCACGCTCTTACGAGAATGCTTCGCACGAACGCGTCGAGAAATATATCACAACATTCACTTTTAATGCAGTGATTTGTAACCCAGCATCTGCAGGTTCAGCCGGTCTAAGCACGCTGGTCCACAATCCCTACGGTTGTTCAAAGAACCCTGAACCGCGCAACAACGCTAGTTACACCACACGCTGTTTCATCCGCGTGATCATCACATAATCGTACACGTTTCCACCGTTGTGGGTAAGATGCATCACTGATCTATGACAGTTTATTAGCGACGAAAGTGCAGGAAAGTATTACGGCATTTTTGGTGTGGTGCACGATCATCGAATCCGTCCCACCCCCTGTGTCTCTGAAACAGACACTCAGACACGAACGTATACGCTGGAACACACAAACAACAAGTGCGGCTCAGGCCAGCCAAAACCGAGGAATGGGAACTGGATTAAGAGGGGCCCCCAGAGCTTCCGAAAAAGGCAGTGCACAGACGTTCACCTTTGTAGTCACCGGAGCAAGCGTGGGCAACCACATCGTATTCCACCTCAGATGCACCCCAAAATCACTTTTCGCAAACTCATTGGGCCTTACAACTCCGGGAATCTGCGTATCACCGCGTTCTCGTAAATGCCTCGATCCGTCATGCCAGGCTGGGCTACATTTTATAGTAGGTAAAACTTCCCAACTAATTTTTGCTAAACAGCCTTTAAAAAACTATCACCTCAGGTAGTACCAGTAAGGCAGCAAATCCAAGGGGTTCATATATGCTATAGAATGCGGGAAGACATCTAACCTTGTGGCGAATTTATAGGTCAGTTTTAAGCTCACAATAAATTGGTCCGCTTAGGCATCCCACGTAATAATCAACGTGTTCTAGGATGGTAACCTGTCGCTGCCGATTTCTATCCCACTCACAGAGTGCTCATAGATAGTAAACTTATTACTAAGCTTATGGCTATTCGATAAGCATTTGGCAGTGCAAAACCCTCCTCTGAACAGCAGTGACGTTTAACCGTGAACAGATTTTCCTGCCTGGGATGCATTTGACGTTGAGAATGGACGGTCGGCAACGCAGAAATCTGCGTGAACGGCTCGCTATCCTCCTACATATGTGCAAACGCGGAAGTATCTCCTTAATACCAACTGCGATCGTAACCGCATCAATTCTAAACCTCAGCAGCACATTTAAACTTGAGAGGTGAGGCCCAATTCCTGTAACAACTGATCGTTCAGAAGCGTAGTACGGAATGTTGTGGTGTTGTCAGATACCGCACGAGGTTTACCGGGTTCCTTTTAGTTAAAAACAGGGCAGCATAGCACAACATTTCTTGACAAGCTGGCCAGGCTCAGTATTCACAGGTGCCCTTTGTTAACGTGAGACTGTTTTAGAACAATACATCCCAAATGCACTTCTCCACCACGGGAAAAGAGGCTTTGGGATATGTTTCGCACAGCTTCCCACAATAACCGCTGACCAGACAAACGCGATTATCAACAACCGTTAAAGCCAACTCATCATCCTGGGATTGGGGTTCTATAAAGTCTATCGTACCATTAAAGTCCTGAATGTACAGATGTGTAAGATGTCCCATAGCGGAGAAATTTCCTTGAAGGGTGCAATTCACGGTAGCGCATGACTTGGCGTCGTCACCAAGTGGACCCCCAAATCATCCAATTAAGCGGGGTTTTGGCCGCGTATGGCTGTTTCGTTCACTGTCTCTCCGATCAAGTACCCAGAGTGTTCTGGGACACCAAACCTAACCAGTAGAGTGAATGCTGTTTGGTCGATCCCTCAGAACTCGATTTACATCAAACGCTATCACCGCTCACTCATATCTCGCAACGGAACACTCGATGATCTCTTACGTTAACAGCGGAAATAGCCCGGGCTTTGCAGTTGTACGCGTATAGTCAAGTGTTTTGATTGTCAGACACAACTTAGTTGTAGCTATACAATGTCTAACAACAAAACCTTTTTTGACAGGGGTTGTGCCCGAACCGCTGTCTATGGAATCATATGATCTGAAAAAACCTGCGGAAGCTTCTTCACACACAACAACCACCCAGGTCAGACTCAGTCGCCACCGGAGCTGGTCATGATACGGGCCTTACTGCTACTGCATGAGGATTGTCATGTCGTTTGTTCTCTGGAGCTGCGCAACAAACTGCAATTCCGCCACAGAAACCGTCTTCACCGTGCAGGTTTTTTCTGACAGTCCAGAGCTATATTCGATGCATTAAGGCACATGAAACAGGCACCAGTATGTGGAGACTAGACCACCTACTGAGTACATCAAACTTTAGCCCAGGGCACCCTCCAAGGCTATTTACAAGTCCACATGGGTCGCAATACACAAGATAATACTTTGTTGCAGTAACATTTGAAGTCCTTTATAAGTTGGAATTTACTTCACACTCTTTAGTTACACCTGAGTGATTCTTATTACGAGCACCACGACCACTCTTTATAGTCTGTCAAAATATGCCTCGCGTCATTGCGAACCGAACTCGGCGAGCAGGATAAACGTCGGTTAGTGCACTTGCGAACTGATCTGGTCTGTTGTTCTCAGCACACTCGGATTGTAGGCCGCCGGTTATCCCCTTCACAAAATATTCAAATATGCTCGAAGAAATAAATTGGCTATGCAATCCATCTATCAGGGAACAATACGGTGATTTTTAAAACAAGCGGGAAATCATGTCAGCAGCAGTGTTTGTAACATATCGAGCTTCACTCAACAGCCCCCCAATCCGAGGTCTTGCGATGTGATACGGTGGCTCATAAAAATTGGGCGATACCTCTCTGGCTTTCACGCTCCAAGTTGCCTGTCAACCTCTTCCTTGATAACAATTTAAAAGGGTGAGCACTCGCAGATCGCAGTCTGCCACTCTAGCTTTGACATATTAGTCAAATTGCCTCGTGAACTTGGAGTAGCTAATCGGACCACCGTCTAAATTGGTCAACTCAGCCTTTGGCAAATCGGTGAATTGCAACAAACGCGACAGAGGTGGCTTCGTTACAAAATGCTCCGGGGGTATTTCAAGCTTGCGAAGTGCAAAGTAAACCTGACTCTGGCAACCTGTAATGCAGTTTTGCTGAGTTCTGAGGACCAGCCGACAACAGTTTGTGATGTAGCGCTTACCTTATGTCGATAGAAACATTCCTAGAATTGTATGGGTATCATCAGTGGTTCTCTAGCTTGCATTATAGCTCCTTCTAATTCCGCCTCTCTATCTGAATTTTCCTCCTCAAGCTTACCGGCCGTAAAGGTTGACTGAACAATAAGGATGCTTCTAATACTACCCTTGCCGTTAGAATAAATAAGCCTATCTGACCTGTACCAAACACAAGAGCCACCAAATCTTGTGACTTGTTTATCCTATGGCACATCCTTCAGAGCCTCCGAGAGCTACGCCATTCTTGGCGGATGTGGCCAAAGTTTCTCAACAAACGACTTTAATTTCCAGAGTCAACGAGCTGAACACCGTCATGAACTAAATGTCTCCGAGCAACACGAAAAGTAAAGGCCACCGAGCTCATAACAAAAGTTTGATCGGAAATTCTACAATGCCGTTTTGTAAGCAGCAAAATGAGTAAAACAACGGGCTGAACACCTCAAAATTAACGCTCAGTATCAAAAGTAAAAATGTGCTGCAAACGAGAAATCGCTTGCTCAAGGTTGATCAAACATTACAGACTCAATTAAGAATATCGCCTCACTGACCCCTTTAATAATACAAACAAAACAGCAAAGGTTCAGTCCCGGCAGAGCACGTTGAATGAAACCTGCAGGCGAGCAAAGTAATATGCACAGGAAAGTAAGTGCGGTTCAGGAAACCGACAACGTTAGAAGACTATAACAAATAGGTGCAAAGGTGTGCTCAATTTGAGAGTAAGAGGTGCTAGTAAAGCAGATCAACTCAGTCATAGAACGACCTCTAACGATGCTGCGAAGGACGGTGTTATTGGAGAGGTCAGCTGAATGCAAACGGATATCATCCTTGCGTGGGCCCAATTTGCTGTGCACGTTACGGTGTCGTCAATTGGCTTACGCCTGTAGATGTAAGCACTAAGGTTAAAAACGTATCTGGAAGTCAGCCACAAAGATCATTGCTTGAAAGTTAGCAAGCAGGAACATCGCATGCAAATGTCGTCGATGTCCAAGGCCAATGGTAGATGAGCGCCGTCCTAAAGTTTCGACAGAACTTCTAGTTGAGAAACGTAGTGTGCGCTGGCTAAGATAAAAACCCATTTACTTCCTTCGAAATAACGTTGAGTTCCGCTTCGGTTTCAGTTAGAAACCGCGAGCCGTTTGATCGATCACTAGCATAAAATAAACGATCGGTACCCACCGGATTTGCGCTAATTGACGTCGTTCGGTGAAGACGAGTGGCTGAATGTTAGTGACTACAGCTGGATAAAATTTTTCGTCATGTAAATTGATATCGAATCCTTCTTTAACGACAAGTCCTTAATATCCAATGGCTGAGAAGTTATCTTTAGGAGGATTAATGAGAGAGCACTCATAAACGCAGAATTTAATGCGGTACTAACTGAATGAATTTATAAGAAGATTGAATCTCTCATCCCGAATGTTAGAAACTTTCAAAAGTTGGACATAGAATGTGTCCGTGCGACAAAATCGACAACTAGGCACCACTTACTAACGGAAGACAACACAACCGAACGGAGTACACTTAAACAAATGAACATTGGTTGGGTCGGAGCGTAAGGTCTGCTCGCGGATAGAATGGTGGTAGAAATTATGAGTTGCTGAAGGAAAGATAAAAGGAAATTGGTTGGTATTCGAAAATTTACATGGCTCAGGCCGAGCAAAAGCAAAGGAAACGGTAGCAATAGTTGGAGTAAGATAGATTACGATTAATGCAGTTTATTAGGGGGGGACAATAAAACGGGTGGTCACCTTCCAGCACTGATAATACAAAGTTTAGCAACTTCAAAATAATTCGACTTGTGACGCTGATGAATCGCTGAAGCATGCTCGCTCTTTGCCTAAGAGCGTCAGTTGAAATGGCCATTTTGGCCATTGGGACGCAAGTTCTCTACACCAAGAGGTCTAAGCTATTGCCAATTAAAGAAGACGAAATGGGGAGTTAGGACAAGTTGTGGCTAGTGCGCAAACTGGTTGTGACGGAAATATCTCAGGTAATAAATCCGCGGCCATCAAATTCCAGCAATGACAGTTAAGCCTTCAACTTCTGTGTCCGTAAAAGACGCTTGGCCTGTGAGTTCGTTTATTACGCACACTTCCGTAGAGTTCATGTCAAAAATCAAACCGCATACGCGTACACTAATTCGCCGTGGTGAAAGTTTTCACACAGCACGTATACACTTATGACAGTATCTTCTTGCCATCCTGGCGTTCTGGGTTTGCCCCTTTCTTTCTGAATATCGCCTGTGGGTGGTATACTAGTTGTGAGTAGTATACTACTTACAACGAAACTGCGTGTAATAAAACACTCTTCCCCCTTCTGAGGTCCCTTGGTTCCTCTGCATTTATTAACCCATCCTCTCCGATCGACGCGTTGCTTCCTCCCGAGTTATCGGTGTTCTGATTCGCCGTGCCGGCATCTCTTGCCACGTCGCTGCATTACTCGCATACACTCGTTTCTTCTCGCCGTCCTTCTTGATCGTGTATACTGGGCCCCGTCTGGATATTGTTGCACGGCTCCGGCGCGAAAGAGGAAGAGTGTAAGAATTAAGTCGCCGCGCAGTCTTTAATATTCTAGTGAATAAAGATCAAGAATTTCGAGGCAAGACTCGTAGGATAGATACCGTAAGCCAGTGACCATTTTGGTGGCTACTCGCTGGACACGTTCAATGGCGAGTATGTCCTTCTTCAAACCGGTGTAGACGACTTGATTGGCATACTCGAGCAATGGTCTTATGTAGACTCCGCAAAACGTGTGAAAGGCGTGCTTGTCAATCCGGGGGAAGGTTCGTTTGATCATCCCGAGAGTCATGAGACCCCTTTTGGCGGCCAGCCGGTGATGATAAGAGAAGGAGAAACCAGACGATAGCCAGATCCCTAGGTCTTTTTGAGGTCTACTTTCGTGATATCTGCTACACTTTGTGCACCGTGTGTCACGAATAGGTTCCCGGAGTCTCCTCCGAGTGACATGTGCGTACACTTCCTGTCGTTTAGAGGGAGACTCCAATCATCTGACCAGCACTTAATACGGTCAGTGTCAATCTGCAATGCATTGGGGTCACACGCATTCCAGATTTTTAAGTCCTCGGCATAAAGGAAGGCGTTGCTGGAGACCAACTCGGGGAGATCATTGATGTGAATAAGAAACAACAATGGACCAAGTGCCGATCCTTGAAAGTCTCCCACAGAGACTGGCGATGGAGACGATAGGCCTGAACGGGCTTTTACTATGAAAGTCCTGTTACCAAGAAAGGAGGTTATCCAGCGGAGAACCTCTCCTTGGATCCCATAAGCTTCTGGTTTATGCAACAGAGGACCGTGTGGGACAGGGTCGAAGGCTTTGGCAAAGTCGAAGATTATAGCATCCGCGATATGACCGTTGTCTTTGGCCTCCGTTAGGCTACCCATGGAGATTTACATATTGGTTATGCATCACCGATCGGGAAGAAAGCCATGCTGGGTGGAAGAGAAAGGGTTACTTGAGAAGAAATGCTTGAAGATGGTGCGTTTTAACAGTCTTTCCATTATCTTGCACGAGATGCTGGTAAGGCTGATCTACCGATAACTGGCGGGAGAGTGACGTTTGTCTGTTTCAAATATAGGTGAGACAGTGGCCTCTTTCCATGCCTCCGGAAGAGTGCCTGTCCGAAGTGTCTGTTTAAACAGGTCAAAGAGGAGCACCGCCAAACCGACGGCCGCCTCTTTGAGGATCCGGGGATGGATGGCCTCTGGTCCCATGGCACTAAAGGAATGATCTTAAGCAAGAGGTCCTGAACGTCGGACACAGAAAAGTCAGCTGTCATGAGGGGGTGTTGGGAGTGTCTTTGCGGGAGAATTGGATGCCAGTTTGGCAGATCCACATTGTAGACTGATGAGTAGTATTATCTGAACACCTCGGAAACCACTTGGTGGTTGAAGGAGGTTTCCCCGTCGGTAAGCCGCTGAGAAAGTGCTGAAGGCTTAGTTTCTCTCTGGCGACGTATATATTTGAAAAGAAACTTCTTATTCTCGCGAGGCCCCCGTAGAATTTTTGACTATACCTTATGAGTGTGTCGCCGGATTTCCCGTTTGCACTTGTTTCGTACAGAGCAAAAGGCCTCAAGATCTTCCGGCCTACCCGTTAGACGAGAACGTACTTCGAGAAGGCGGCGTATGTTCAACGGAAGTGGTGCTCAAGAGGAGAAATGCCATAGTTTTCGAAGAACAAATGCCTCACCAGCTTCGAGAAAGGCAACTTTAAAGGAAAGTTGATTCAAGTTCACTGAGTCGGATGTGAGGCTGAGTGTGCTTACGAACGTCCTTACTGCGTTAAAGTCAGCTTTCTGGAAGTTTCCGAATGAAGTCTTAGTTACAGCGTTTCGGAGCCAGTAACAGATAATGTCAAAGGTTAATAACATGTGGTCACTATACTACAGCGGTGGTTTGATGACCACACTATCTACCAGGTGAGCCTCGTTTCTAATGACCAGATCGAGCAAGGAGGGTGTCTGTCCTGGACGGTGCCTTGTAGGTAGATCGACACGCTGTGTCCAGGCTTTCTCGTGGATCAACATTGCCAGGTGTTTCGAGAACTTGCAGCCACAGTCCTCATGAGAACCCGCCATAGAGCTGAGTTTGGGCGCGTTGAAGCCACGAGCTACGGCCTTCAGTTAATATGAAAACCAACTCAGTTTTCTATCTTACGTCCCACTATTAACTCTGCCTCCTGGTTAGTTTTGTACTCAACTGGTCGACTTAGCTTTCTAGATGAGGTGGGTCAGAAATTAAACAAAGACCACTAATTGACGCACGACACTGTACAAATAATGTGATGGAAATTTACCTATTCATCTATATTCTATTTTCATCGGGATACTCGTGCGCTCAGCGTGAATTTCTTGGTGGATCGTGTTAGCTCAAACTGTAAGCCAACACCAACAAACCGGTTTACTGGAGAAAAGACTATCTTGTCATTTGTCCCACCATCCCTTCCGCTGAATCGGCTCCCATGATTTCGGCGAGTCCAGCAGCTGATATACGGGCTCAGGGCTAAAAGACCGAGGTACCATGGTACCTGACTCCTGCAGGAGTCAGTAAGTTTATCTTAGCCACTATCTGAGAAAAATCGTTAGCCTGAATCGTCGTCGTGATTGACTCAAAATTTGATACAAATTTTCCTGCCCTCATTGTCTACGCATAAGCGTGTTCCATGGGCACCTTGTGCATCAAAACTCACATGCTATTACTCATTTTATTTATCATACACCCCACTAGTTCACCATCTATTGTATCATTTGCGTTTTACTGTATCTGTTTTGTCAGGTTTACTATGGTCGTATCGTAAATTATTAAACTCACTGTTCTGTATTGTTTTTTGCTTGTTCCTGCCGACAATGAGTCACGTTAGAGCTAACCGTGCTGAAACTCAGCAGACATCCACAGTGAGCACTTGCAGCTTTTACGGGTGCAAAATGTCCGTACAGAACAGTATTCGGTGCTGTCAGTGTCGGAAATTGTATCACTTCAAATACGTTGACCCTGACGAAGACCAGTACAAGCAGGTAGCTTCTTCATCTCTTAGTTTTATTTGCAGGAGCTGCAAGGTTGATGACGGCCTAGGCGCCGTTCTTCCGCTGACTGGCAACGCGCGTAGCATGAATGTTAAAGCAACGCAGAAAACCTGCGACTGCAAATGGAGACTTTTCCCAATCCTGCATCCTCTCTTATTTCTCCCATGGTGAGTGGAGTGGACGAGTACCAACGGACTCTGTCCGAATTGAAGTTAGAGCTGAAGTTCTTGAATGACTACAAAGCGTCCGTCTCCTGGTGTTGCAGTGACCAATAAGGCAGTTGCCTTGTCAACTACACACAAGGGGAGCTGGGACAAAAATGAAACAGGAAACTCCCAGAGAAAGCAGAGCCGTTTTAAGCGGTTGCTCCTCCAAAACATCTTCGCCAACCGAGCTGGCTAAATCTGTTTTGGCACCTTCTCTCTCCCTGGAAGTCACAAATCTAATATCTCCACAGAAAATCTTTTTCCATGACGTTCAAACGAAAGGCGCCTGCTGAGGTCGCCTGTGATCCAGGTGACATTCCTCTGGCCCGTCCTACCACGTATTTCTACAAGTAGCCTCATAAAACCTCACATATTATCCTCGCTCTTTCCCCTGCATAGACAAGAAAGCGTTCCAAACGCTACATGGAGTTTATATAAGACCGCTCCTCGGGTACGCTAGTGAGATCGTGTATACCGGCCTGAAGTAAAACACTGGCTGTTGAGCGTGTCCAGCGCGGCTACCAAACTAGTCATGGATGCAAGAAATGTCATGTATAAGTCTCGACTTGAAATTCTTGACCTGTATCCACTCTAGTTTCGACGACTCTACAGTGATTTAGTTCCCACACTTTTTTAGAGTGGGTCTCTGGACAGTTTTTCATCATACCATATACTGACGGCTGGCGAGGACGTAACAGAAGGCTTTTCAAACCTCTCCTTGAACCTCTCTTGAATGACGTTCCTTTTGTTATGGGGTTATTGACCACTCGAGCAACCCTCTTACTGAGGTAGTTAATGACATTTCTGGAGACTATTTCAGAGCATTGCTCGATTTCCATGTGCTCGGAACGTCTCTGTGCGAATAGCCTTACCCCGTTATTGCTGTCTGTTAGCAAGATCGATGCCACACCTTTTCTTCAATACTTGTCTTCGAGACGCCCGTTTGACGCCGATTACGGAAAACCGAGTAGTTTTTCGTGCCCTTGACGTCTGCTTTGAGGCCGAGCATCAATCGCTGAGTCGTTGGCTATGTCTCATGCAAAAATGGGCCTAACAATGCTTGCATAAACTAAAATTGGAAGTCTTGCCAAAGAACTTGGAAGAAATACCGTTTCAATAACTGATTGTTTTATAGCAATAGAGCAGCTACCTGTGGAATGCTTTCGGGTGGCCTATTAATCCTCCTCTCATATCCTATTCAATGGTTGTGTAACGCTTTAGTAAAGAAGTGTTCCACGGTGCCTATGCTAAGTAAGAAGCCAACACCAGCGGTATAGTTCATCACCGAGTCGCCAAACTTCAAGTGGGTGAGGGTCAGAACTTTTGAGTTACGAACTCGACACAACGATTTAGAGACCATTGATCAGCTTGATAATCATGCGCTGAACACGCTGGATGACGAGCACGTCTTTTTTCCAGCCAATTTACGTGAGCCGTCCAGCAGACTCATGTAGCAGCATGGAATGGAACTGGTGAATCGTCCGAATTAGTTCTTGTTCACATGGGTAATAGCCGAATACTAGTTTGAAAGCCGGTTAGTTGAATACCTACCTTAGTGGGTTCAACAAACGGTTACTCAATCAGTCAACTTTATATCAGTCACCCAGAGAAACCCACAGCATTGATTACCAATCTTCACTTGATGAAGCAACATGTGATTCTCTCAACGGGGTTTCTTTTTTCGTTCTCGGGTTGAAACCAACGCTTGCTACAGTACGTCGAGACTACAGCGGTCAGCCACCTTTACTACTTTTTGCGTACGGGCGAACTGTTTGTGACGTTGATACAGCCTTTGTAGCAGCCGAATTGCTTTTGAACTGAGGTCTTTGTGATTTGTATTGTAGTGCGGGAGTTTGTACGTTTTAACTAGTCCGCGGCGAACATCAGTAGAGAGGTAGTAAAGTCTGCTCCAGCATAACCCGTGTCATTTCAGCCTTTCGTCTATTGTATTCGAGTTTACAACGGGAAGTCTCTGTTTCAAATGTCTGCATCGACGCTTCCCGGACAATAGGACCTACTTTTCCATAACCTTCGTGCTTGGGCTTGAAAAGTTGGTTACTAAGCCAATGTGAACAGACGCGGCCTCCTTGTTTTCTGGAACGGCAGGTTTGGTAGGAAATCTGGCGGAAAACGATTTCGTTGGGAAGTATCCGTTTTTCATGATTTTTGCACTCGGGCACTAATCCGATGAGAATGACATCCTATTTGGACGAAGTTGCCGTTCCTAATGTTCCGATCCTGCAAAATTTTGGGACTTCGGTTTAGATGTTAGCCACGCTAGGAACCTGTGTCAACGCTCAGAGCGGCAGGAGGAACATGGAGTGTCTTGAGTGAAATTTGCAGTGACCAACAAACCTTTCGTCGGTGGCATTTTCGAATACGTTACTCATCTTTCTGCGCGTGGAAGTCAGACTACCCGATTTCACCCTATCTGGTACATTGCCATCATCCTTTACGAAACAATTACTCCACGTAATTTCCGAAAAGCCGGCAGCACCGTGATATGGAAGTGTTTTCTTGGCGTCAGCTGGGCATTGGTAGACAGATATAGCTCGATGGACCTACTTCTAGAAACCTGCAGTAGCATCTGCTTACTGCGGCTCCTGTGAACGTTCGTAATGGGACCATTGGCTGTGATAGCTCGAGTACCCACAACCAACTAACGACACCTCAGTGGTAGTCAAGGAAGAGGTCAGGACAATAGGTTGGATCTTTATTGTTAGGATTGGCGTAGAAAACTAATGCAGTGACAATGGTCTGGCCCGTATCCTGTTTTGTTCAGTTGTGTTGTTCTCAACTCCAATCCGGGTCAAACCGCGTCCTGCATGCTCGCGTATCGACTGCACTGAATCACACAGAGTCGAAGCGTTCCAACCAGTTGAGTGTGCAGATGGTGACTGTGTGCGTGCGTGTATCTGAGTGTGGGAGAGGGATATCACTCCGGCGGATGTGTGAAGGAGCATGCGCAGGCTGGGTGAGTGCCAATGAGGGGGCAAAACGACGGCCACACATCCCGCCTTGAAACTTTCATGTTGTCTACTTCAAGTCATGGGTGAAACCGTTAACCCGGAAACCCGTGCAGAAAAAGGAATCCCTCGGAGACACCGCCCAAAATGCAGAACATTTAACCTCTCACGAAACCTACCAAAGATTCGGCAATAATTTTTTACGGTCGCCATCAGGTTTGTTCGCTGAGGCCATCAACCCAGTTTAGCGTAGTAATTTGCGGACTGCCTCAAAGGATTCTTTGGTCATGTGACATCACCAACGAAGTCTAGGGCTGCTTTGTGGAGTCTCAACGGCCCCCAAAGTGCACTCCTGGAACTTCAGGTATTCTGTGCTCTCAGTTTACTAAGCCATTTGATAGCAACCTAGAACAGAGACTTGTATGCTAAGAAGAGTGATATTCCAACTAACGAGGTCATACTTGTCAACCTGTGCAACCAACTACGAAACTTAAGGGTGGATACGTCAGCGAATCTAGATGAAACATCACCGTCAATTTTAAATGAGTTCGCAGATGTCCTGGCAGACTCACTAGCATATCTGTTTCAGCACTTGTATTCCATCAGCCTAGTACAGAAAACATAGATCCATGGAGTTGCCTTGCTAAAATACAAGAGTGGTAATCATGCTTATGTCAGCAACTGTCGTGGCAACTACCAGCATCCCCATTATCATGCGTCCTCGTAGTCATGGAGTACGTCCTAGGTAACCGCACACGGAAGCACCTAGGCGCACACTGCCGACTGACGCTGAAACAGCATAGCGCTCGAAGTGGATATTCATGCACTGCCAACTTGCCGGTTTCCAGTGATTTCTTCACGAGGGCGGCAGATGAATTTACTCCTGTCATCGTCACGTTCTTAGAGTCTGCCAGGGTTTTCCGCAGAGGGGATCATCACATTCTTCCACAGAAATTGCGTTTTGTTGGTCAGTGAAAACCAGTACGGTTATGATTGCAACACTATCCAATGAATCGGACGTACACTGCACCTGCAAGTAGAGACTTCTAGCGTCGTTTTGTGCACACGTTATGGTCCCACAGGATTTTCACACTTGGTCCATTGCAATTTCTCATCTTCCAAAGCGACCTCCTGCCAATTTGTAGTGATTTTTTCCTTCTTGTGTGCACAGATGACGATCAGTTGGCAAGATTTGCGAACCACACACTAGAAGAATGTCTTTCAGAACATTCAGAACAGTACCTTATGCTGAGCAAAGGAAAACAGATCGTCGTTCAACACTGGGAAATTAATCGTCATGCACATCCGGCATTCCGGCCCCGAATAATAACGCATCGGGGAAGTTACATTATTCGTGGTCACCCGCAAGCGAGTTCTCTGCGAGACGGTGATATACGATCACAAGGTGAACGCAAATACTGTTTGAAACAGCCCAGCGACGGGCTGCTAGGAGGGTGGAGAGTCTGAACGCCATATTAAGGGTGCCTGTGAGGGTCTAGATGACTAGGGAGCGGTCTCTTACTGACGCCCGCTCACATCAATGCCTTCCTTTGATTGTGATAATACTGTGGACTTTAGGGACTGTCACACCTTGCGGTCCCCCGCAATAAAAAACAGATCTGGTGCCTGCGTCTGTTATCCTCGGAATATACCTCCTGAGAATGTAGTGATAGCACCGTTCGGTTCGTTTAAACAGCGGAGAAATGGCTGTTACCACGTTGACATCTGTGTGTCGGTTACTCCCAAAACTCGATTATAACGCTGCTGCCACATCTTATCTTCATATACACATATTGTCATGATCATTATTAACAGTGCTGTCCACTCAACTTCATCGTGTCTAAAATATCATCATTATAGCATCAGCTGTTGAGCGCAATTTGTTATTCTCTACTACATTTATCATCACTTCTAGTGCAAATGGTACTGGGTTTTCCTGTTCGCATTCGTCCTCCTAAAACCAACGCTCGCTCCTGAGGTGCCCGACAGTTACAGTTTTCTGTCAACAAACACATCAGCTCAAATGTACCCATAATTTCGGTTGACAACAGGAGTGTGGGAGAGGATTGCCAACACACATTCCCAAGATTACAGATGCTGGAAATCCCACAAAAATGGGAATAAAAAAACGTACTATAACACTTGAGGGTGGAGAAGATGATCAAGTGCGTAACTTTCTTCTTTACAAGAAACTGGTGAAGCCAGTAAAACGACGACTAAGAAAGAACAAACCTTCAGCTCTTTCTTTACGACTACCCAACAGGGAGACTTCATCTAACTACCTAGCTGTGGCCGAGTTATTCAGGGAGTACTTCTCGTCAATCTACAACGTCGCATCCCGAGCTGGCATCCTGTACTACCGTTGCAGAAGTTCAGGCAACCACTCGTGACCGCTGAGTTTTCTGTGCTAGATGTCGAAGACCTTTTACTAAAGGTTAATCCACACAGTGCAATGGGTCCTGACATGATCCATCCCAGAATATTCAGGGAAGCAGCTGTTAGTTTGGCTGAACCCCCTTATAAGCTGTTCAAGCAAACACTCCAGAC
>QNGE01000240.1:27030-108257 GCA_008508345.1 Paragonimus westermani
GCAGCTCGGGAGGTAAACATTAGGGAAGAACAGGTAGGGTTTCGCCCCGGGCGGGGATGTGTAGATCACATTTTCACTCTTCGTCAAATTCTGGAGCAACGTCATGTGTACCGCCGGCCAACAATTGTTGTATTTCTCGACTATAAAGGTGCGTTCGATTCAGTGGATAGATCTACACTTCTAGAGTCGCTCAAACGCAAGGGTGTGCCGACTAAGTACGTGAGCATACTGTCGGCACTCAATTCCCATACCTCAGCTCAAGTTAGGGTTTATGGTGAACTGTCTGACAGTTTCAGCACCATGAGCGTTGTACGTCGAGGCTGTCCGCTGTCACCATTTTTGTTTACTTTCGTTATAGACGAAATAATGGAGGGTTGTCTCCGGCACTCACAAAATGCCGGCGTGGACCTCCTACCTGTTGGAAGACTGACTGATCTTGATTATGCTGACGACAATGTGTTGTTGCTGTTTGACAACTTTCAAGCAGCACAAGCGATGCTAGACGCTATTTCGCGTTCCGCCAAATACTTCGGAATGCGCTTTGCAACCTCAAAATGCAAATTGATTCTGCAGGATTGGTGTGACTACGTAGATTTGACGTTAGATAGTGTAGTCCTGGAGGTTGTTGACCGGTTTGTATACCTGGGAAGCTGCATCAGCAGCGGTGGAGGTGTAGGGAATGAAATAGAAGCGCGTATCTCTAAAGCTAGGACGGTATTCGCTAATTTGAGGCATCTTTGGCGATAGAGGGGTATTTCTCTGAAGCTAAAAGGTCGCCTATATAAGACAACGGTGAGGGCCGTATTACCTTACAGCAGCGAGACCTGGCCGCTCAGGGTAGAAAACGTGAACCGTGTTCAAGTGTTTGACCACCGATGTCTGCGTTCAATCGCTCGTATCAAGTGGCACCAGCGTCTGAGTAACCAGGAGGTTAGGAAGCGGGTGTTTGGTAGTGATTGTCAGACGAGTTCTTTTGTCCAATCTCTACGTTTGCACAGGCTTAGATGGTTAGGTCATGTATTAAGGATGCCAGCTAGTCGTCTTCCATACCGAGCACTGTTCGCTGACACTGCGACCGACTGGTGTAAGGTGCGAGGGGAGGGACAGATAGTGACCTGGCGTGCGGAAATGAAGTCGTTCACGAAGGGGTTGGCCACTGTGGGTCGTGTTCGTCTCCCGGGCTGGGGCTCTCGCGACTCACAGAGTCGGTGGCTGGAGAGTCTAGATGAGATGGCGGCTAATCGAGCTCAGTGGCGTGAATGTTGTCTGTGAAGTGAGTCCATTTAATGATGCGGGCAACGAAAGGCATAAAGAAGCGGGCTTGCTGATGACACCTTACTCCCACTTGCAGATCGGTTGTTTGTTTGCAAGGTGTAGGCACGTTGATGTTGAATGTTTGAATATGGACGTGGTTCCCTTCTTTTTCCTTCCCTCTTCCTTTATAGGGTTTGCTTTTTCTTCATGGTTGTGTCTCAGTTAAGCATTAGTTTGAACCACTGATGTATTGCTGTCTATGATGATGATGTTGAGATGTCGCACTTCGTTCAGAATATGTCTGCACGTGGGAGAAAGTCGTCAGTTGTTAGTCATGTCAGCTTAATCCCCGATAGCCACGTTCAACACAGCCATGGTTGCATCACTGTTAGATTCCGGTGACGCCGCTCGGTTAACGGTTGTTTACTTTGGAGTAGCCACTTTAACTCAGACCACCTCGTCTTTCGTGCTTGCTTGTTACGTGTACTCATGGATCATCCAAATGCAAGTGTAAAATGGCCATCTTTTACTTGAGAGAAGAGACTGTAGATGGCGTCTACCAAACGACATTGGCAGTCGAGCTATTCAGGTCACTACGGTGCCGAATGTGCACGACAATATGAACTCATTTCTAGGAGATTTGCTCCATAGGAACACTGCGGATGTGACAGAAGTGGATTTCTGCCAGTTGAGCAGAGTATTCGAGTTGACTTCGGTGGATCCCGTGACTTCACATACAGCACTGACAACCGTGAACTAAAATACAAGCTTACGAGCAGTCTGCGTAGGGATCGTAGAGATCCCTTGGCTGAATCAGCCAAGGAGGCAAGAAATACCCTTTTATGTGAAAATCGTTGGCTGCTGTCTCCTTTAACTTGAATTTGCATTGACTGTTAATAAAGTATCAGTGTGCAATAAAAGGTGGCTCGCAAATTTACAGCTTGTTGCGGTGACTTGACAAATTGATTAAACACCTTGGAGAATGCTTCATCTAACATAGACCTCTTCTCATTTCCAGCCTTGAGCTTTGCTCGTGGACACCCTTTGTCGGGCTGCTGTTCGCCTCAAAATAGTTCACAAGACAGCAGTGTTGAACGTATAAAAAAAATATGACCAACAGCTAACCAAAGTAGCAAACGGTGACTCATGAGAAGTAAGAAGAAGAGCTCAGAAACTCACCCATACGGGCTCTGTTGATTTCGACACTTCCACGCAATTGAGCGTTTCTCTACCAACGATGTGGACAGTTGCGACCTCCAACCCCACGTGTAATGTCTACCAGCCTCGCTTTGTGCGGCGATCAGGGCCTTCGTGGCCCGGAACCACATACTCGCCTGATCATTTCGCTGTTTTTTTCGACTTCCAACAGTCACAGTCGATATACGGGTGTGTAAACTAACCATTGTAGGTTATTTTTCATTACATCGTAGGTCACAACTTTTTATTTTCTGCAAACACTCGCTGACTGAGTGTCGTGTTGCTTGCACAGCCAGTCCGTTTGTTGCTAACGAAATCACAGGAGCAACAGTAGTCGGATAAAAAGAGTCTCATGAGTCTTCCATACAAATGGGCCAGGGCCCCTAAAATAGAGGAAAAAGAAGCACGTGAATGTATATTCTGTCTTTAAGATTCGTTCACACGTCTTTGCGACTCTACAGCAGACGAAGAGCTGTGAATACATTGCGTATTTTTGCTATCCTCATAGACACGTAATCAGTAGTGTTGGATGCTGGTGCGATGACACTACCCAGGTAATCGAGGTGATCTGAAGTCTCAAGTGAAACAATATTGAATTTAAACCTCGGTTTCTCTTACTGTTCCGGTACAGATCTGAGCGTCTGTTCGTCTACTACCCGTGTGTCACTAGGTGAGGTAGCCTCTTTGTGGTTGGTAAGTGGAAGCTTGAAGTGCCAATCTTGCTTGTCGTGGTTGTCTTACACACGGAATATTTGTCAGCCACTGAGTTCGTGTTGTATCATCAGGTGTTTTAATTTGCCCAGCCATAATTAATAATTTCCTGTCTACTTATCGGTTATGCTTATTTGAAGGTGAAAAATATATTAGCTCAAACGTACGGTCTGATCCGGCCGATTCTTCCTTCCAAACGCTGGAATCGGATTCCTGTTCTTCCTGGCCTGGTCGCTCAGGCGTATCCAACTCACGAGCGATATCATTGTCGCGGACTGCGAGTAACACTGTGGCTGAGACGAGAGCGAAATCTGTCATGCACGGCAGTTCGGCTCGGCAGATGACTGCTGCACTTATGGGGCACGCGGACCGACCAAACTCCATCAAGCATTCATATGAGTCTAGGCCTCATGCAGGTAAGCGTGAAAATTGGCTTGGCCAATCCGGTTTCATTGGTACTCGTTCATTTTCGCGAATGGATCAGGCAGGGATACCGTATTTTCCTGGGAACAAATGTGTGAATAGTCCCTACTTAAAAGTTGGTGGAAGGCAATCGATGAAGTAAAAAAAAATCCAATCCTCACTTCCGCTGATTCATTTCAGGAGGCTGTCTTAAGTAATCGAGCGGACGAATTGAAATTAGTAAGTCGGGGGACTTAGATTTACGAAATCGAATGTTGGACAAGATAAAGCTGCCAATATTGTGCAGTACAGAAGAGAGAAAAGTGGGACAGTGTGTAGATGTGCGTGGAATGCCCATCTTCGCTGCGCTCGGAAGGTAGTCCATCATATATGCAATCAAACAGTTCTTTGTGATAACAGTCATATCGTGTTCTATATGGTGGTCCACATCATCGCCAATTCTAGAGTGGTATTGCGCATTAGGAGAGAAGTCAGGCTATGTGGCTAGTTGTTTTGTTTAACCTATTCGGGGTTATTTGCAGAGGTTGATTTCAAGACATTACTTACTCCTCCTGGTTACTTTCATATAAGGATTTTTATATATTCTATCTCAGACTTCTATTAGATCTTTTCGAAACACCGAGCTTATAATGGGATAATTATCCACGTGACACACCCACGTTCATTTTTGTCCAATTTCAAAATAGCTGTATGTAATTCATTATCGGCAACCGTGCAACTCTGATGCCTCGATTGTTTGAAGTTCATTGTCCTTTTAAAAATTATCTACTTAATTGAGCTACAGATTGATTAATCATTCATCTACTCTTAACGGTTATGAGCTCGATCAGAAGGTACCGTGGCTCGGGCCGCAGCGGTGACATGGAGCAGCCTCAAAGAAAAAACACCTGCCAAACAGGATAGAATTGACACAACGAGGTCTGGTGGAAGAGCTAGTAATGGTATGACTGTGGATACGCCATTGAATTATGGAAGATCACCACCTCGGATGATGTTTCTAGTCGACGATTTGGGTGATCACGAGGGCTCTAACCGAACAGGAGACTCCTATCCACTTTGCTCCATGGAACTGTCATGGTCCTCATATATCGTGACGGTGCCTTTCCCTGGCCATCACGTGGTTTCAGCCAGCTATTGGTGTTCTCGATATATAATGCCTGATGTGTTGTATGCTCCGCTGGCCTGTCTAGTACGTGAGGCAAATTTCGCAGACTGTGCAATGCGATTAGTTGATTATTAGGTTGAGTACTCCGAGCCTTCGGATGTATACGGCGGCAAACGATCGTAATGTTCACGCAGTCATCTCGTCTGATGCAGACTGGTTGGTAGGGACAACGACGGGCAACCACAGCAGTCTTTTACTACCTTCGTCGCGTACGTGCTATGCTTCCGAACCATAAAGCAAGCCCGAATTCACACATGCGTTATATGCCCTTCATTTTAACGTTAATCGGACTTCTTTTCGGCCTCATGGGTAGCTCAGGCTGACAGAAGCAACTCGTGTCTTTGCTATCCTTACTACTATCTCATCAGCGGTACTACAGTTTGACGAGATAATACTCCGCGAGTACATGAAGTTGTTCACAGCCTCAAGCAAATTTTGTGCAATGGAGAATGTGGGAGTTCAGCCGCCCCTGTCTTGCAGCAGGAGTTTGTATTCTGAATGTGCATAGCACATTCTATAAAACCCAACCCGCTCATTTAGCCTGTTCAGCGTGACCTCCATATCTTCGCCAGAGGTACTACGTAAAGCAGTGTCATCTGCGTACTACTTGTCGGTCAGCCTAGCGTCAAGAACAAGCTCAACACCAAACTCCCCTCCCAGAACGTCGTCCATGACAGTTGGACGGGAACAAGGAGGTTGGATACCCTTGATGAATAGCTTGAACGCCCGAGACATAAACCCTCATCCTGTTTGCAGAATGGCTATAGCAATTCACGCACTTATTTGGGATGCTTGCGAAATAGGTACTTCCAAGTGACGTTGCGGGCAATCGAATGGAATGCAGCTTTTAGGTTTAAATCATACCACGACTATTGGCAGCCTCTAAGAATGCCGGCGCTGGAAGACTCGTCGCAGGGTAAAGAGGTGATCAATACGCTCTTGACCACATTGAGATCTTGCCAGTTCTTTACATCTCTGTTTTCCTCTTAGTTTGATGAGCTAGCGTCGTATTGGGCTAGTGTGTAATTTGGACGCAGTGGACACCATATTTTTGCTTCCCTGGCTGTTATGTGGACCTCAGGCCCTCTTTTTCGGGTGGAAATTTCGGTTGATAGGTGCAGTCACGAGATACCTCTTTTAAAAACCGCCAGGGGTTTTGTCAATTCTGGTGTCAATCTTTCCTCCCATTCACGAAGAGAGGAGGGGATGAGGCTTGGTATAGGAGCTTTGTTAAGCTCCATTGACTGAGGCTTCAGGACTACTGCTTCTGATAGAGAACTGTTTGGAACGCAGTATATGGCAATTCGGATTCCACCGTCTGTGTGGTCCGGTTGTGGCCATTTGGACTGTTTCTCGAAGTATTCCCGTCATCTGCCAGCTCAGTGTGAGCGGCTGGTGATAAGTTGCTGGAGGTGATTCACCAGCTTCTTGGAGCAGATGCCAGTTTAGGTGAACGAGCAGGTTTGTCAGTTAGTGAGATTGTGGAAGCTACGGAGCATTGCTTACGGTCCACCTTCTTTACGTTCAAGGGGATCCTCTATCAGCAAACAGACGGAGTAGCGATGGGTTCACCGATCTCTCTCACGGTTGCTAACTTGTTCATGCAAGATCTAGAGAAAAAGTTGCTGTCCAACTTTCCTGATCCACCTAGAATCTGGTGGAGGTATGTCGATGATACGTTGGTGATGATACGTAAAGAAACTATTGATAAATTCATGAGACACATAAACTCCTTTCATCAACACATCAAATTTACAATTGAGCGCGAATCAGTGGACCATGAGCTGAGTTTCCTAGACTGCGGAATACGCAGGAGAGCCGACGGCAAACTGGACACAGGCGTGCACGGAAAAGACACCCATTCTAAACGGTACCTTTGCTTTAGCTCTCCGAGAGGGTCGAAACGTTGCGAAACCGATTACTCTTTGGTTTTAACTCGTTGTGGCTTAACCAAGAATTTACTTAATAATAATCCTATTTGTGTGATTCAGAGAGAATCATCTTGGGATCGGTATCATGCTCAAATGAAAGTCTTCCGCTCGTGTATGCGGCTGCGCATTTTCCCTTGGTTCTCATGATCAGATGACCATTTCCACATAGTCGCGATGGTAGGTAGTCTAACTATCCTGTATCTTCACTAGTTATCGGTTCACATGACGTTCATGTCGACAAAACAGGTCGGCAACTAATCTGAACAAGTGGCCAACCACATTCTGAAATCGCTGTACCGGCTAAGAACCACAGCTCCAAGCTGGTGAGTCAGCCGCTTGAATACCACCCCTATCGATCTCTGAACAGTAGGTTGACCTGTTTTACCCATTCACATTAATACCACGACAAAAAGACAACTCTTACAAGCTAATGACATTCTCTTCATTGTTTTCATTCACATACATGATGCCGTTTGGTTACATGTAGTGAGCGCGTGACAACAATTACTCCACATTGTGAAACTAACCTTTGGTGAAGTGCCATTCGATTTGTGTGGCCAAATCAACTCATCAAACTGCTGTAATCGTGATTACGTAAAATTTGATATAACTGTGTGCATATTGCCTCACACTTTATTTTTGTATGCCTGCTACCGGTAGCCTGCATCTTTGTGATTGCTGTGACTAAACGAAATGTTGACTTATCGCACCGTATATATTCTTTCTGTTCCGATGAAGTCGACAAAAGGTACCTAGTGTTTTGCTGTAACTCGTGCCGGAATGAATCTTTTCTGCCATATTCATTTGTCTGATCCTCGACTTAGAAGATTATGATCGTACATTCGTCTACCCGTTTATTATCCAAATTGAATCATCCAAAGGTGTGGTCTTCCACTTTCACGTCTCTTCCTATTGCCAAAAGTCCATTGCCTAACTGTCTCGTGTGTGTTTATACACTCCTGGTCGCCTAACGTTTTATAAGTGAACTTAATACATTAATTTCCAGAGCGCACGTTCTCTCCGTACATCTGACTTTGGCCGTAACAAGTCATAATGGCGAAAAGTTACTTCACACGCCTCAATTTTAAGTCAATTAGCGGCGTGTTTTAGTAAAATGACCGCGGTAACCCCATGGTGGCGTCCGTGGTGTGTAAACATTCACTCACACAGTGCATTGCTCAAAAGTGCATCTGAAAGACCATCACGTGGCATGACTTCATATCCGCCAAAGGGCACACACAATCTACGGTCCACTGACACCTTGGTTGGGTCGATAAACCAAAGGTGAATGCTCTCAACCGAGGGCAGCCAGTGCAAGTAGGTTATTTGTAGTTCCGCGGTGCTGCAATACGCAACGTTTATCGCGTTCTAAGAAACCAGTGGTCGGATTGCCAAACTTATGCACGTTACTAACCAGCGGTGTGGATGGTCATGAAATGTCCAACCGGTTAGATGGAACCTTATCGCTGTTCTCTCATTTAGTTTCAGATTTCCGTTTAATTCAGTCGTCAGTCATCCCATCGTTGCGTTGCTGTTATGTCCTCGTTGATGATGATGATTTACTCACTCTAGATGATGAACCAGCTTGATATGTTTATGTCAATGTCTTAGTGAGGGGGAGTTCTTGTAATCTGTCGCGTTGCACTTGTGAGGAGATGTGGAATAGTACTACTGAAAATGTCACCTACTACTGAAGAGACTGTTTCTTTATACGCTCAGTTACTTCACTTGCATTGCCAGTTAGTGTGGTGCACCGAGTCAGCGGAGAGGGGATCCATGACTGGTTAAAACTTTGCCCTCCTCCCAACCACATCCTATTTACCGTGCCCTTCGTTCTCATTACTCAAACTCGTTGAAATTGGTATCTGTATTCTTTCGTGGTCACCGACGCGTAAAACGGACGTCAACCGATGTACTGCTTTGGCTAGCCACGAAGCCTCATTAGCCAGTCCAGACTTCTGTTGTCCTGGTTGAAGGGAAATGATCTGATGTTTATACGATATAACGCACTATTCCGCAGAAAAATTCTTCACTTCCACACCACAGGAGTGTCATCCCTTCGCCGAATGCTGATCAGATTAATCAGCCTGTATTCTTGATTTGAATTCAAATGGGGTGCTCTGAAGCATACTCGCTAGACAAGTATAGAATATTGCCAAGCTGTACGGCTTCATTGTGAAAACTACAAATGTATTGCTGTCTTTGATGATGGTGAGGTAGGGTGACTTAAATACCTCACGTTACCTGTGAGGGACGTTCTGAAATGACACGCTGAGATTTGGATACAAGACAGATAAAGTATGCCTTACTAGTTGTGATCGATTTATTGTACGTCGGAGTGACTTTACTGTTCCGTCACTTCACCACTCTAATCACCAATTCACTAGTATTCAACAAGCGTCAATCAGATTTTTAGTATTACAACTTGTTGTGATCTTCAACAGTGAGTACTTAGCGCCGTATTTCAGAATCACCATTTGTTTTGCACGACAATGTTAATATTTACCTATACTGTCAAATGTTTGCTCACTTTTTGGTACGTTGTGCAAAAAGCATAAATCTTTCGGTGTACCACTTTTCTGGCTCGAACGATTCTTCATTTGAGGGTCTTTATTTACATAACTCAACTATCGAAATTTGGTGTTTTTTGTTCCTTTTCATATGCTCACGTACTCACTAGAAATTTTAACAGGTTACAGGATGGACATTGCTTTCACGCCTTTTATTCGCCCATTTAAGTGTGGCCGCTGAGTTCAACGCAGCTTAGCAGCATAGAATCTTTTGGTCTCATACCGTTTGTGACGCACTCGACTAAAATATCGCTGTGTTTATTCAACTGAATTATAATCAGTAACAATTCTCTAATCTATGTTTGTCCGTTATCATTGGGTACTTTTTATTGTTTATTCATTTTCCGATGCCTAGTTAACAAAGCTTCCAAGCTCGCCGCTCTTCCTGCCATCCAACCATCACCACCAAAGGCTTCTTTACAAGGCTTTGGCTATCTGCATCATTTGCTCCACTTCGTGGCCTTCACCATTTGTCTCGCCGGGATCAGTCTGCCCATGTTGACCCAGGATTTGAACGGTTTGCTGCAGTGGGCACTTTCAACGGACGCTACGAAGCAACAGACCCAAATAAGTGTGCCCACTGATATTTGTCAGTTGCACACGGGTCCCTATTCATCTCGTCCGTGCACATCATGCACTGACGAGACTTATCGGAATTCATATTCTGAAGATGACCTTTCATATAGGGACGATTTCTCTCGACACAGCCATCTGGCGGTTCTATCATTCAAAGCTGCTTTCGCGAACATTTGTGGAGCATTACGCACGATGAATGCACTCACTGTGATTACAAATCTATCCTGGTTTTTCCTCGGTATGTTATCGGTGCATTTTGTGCATTCAAAGTTTGGGATATTACATCGTTGGGATGTGAAAACCACAACGACTGTCATTTATGCTTAAACATCACTTTGTTCACTCATCTCAATTACGTACACCAAATGATGTACAACTATTTGGACGTGTGGAAGCTTACGGGGAAAATTTTCAACGTGGTCATCGATTATTAGATCACGTGAATGTAAAGTGGAAACAAATAATGAAGATAAGGGAGTGTGATTGATATTCACTCTGTGTAGCGTATTACGGATCTAACGATAAGTTCTCTATTATCTGTTTTTTTAATATGTATAACGATGGTTTCCTACGGTGTGCAACAAGCACTTTGGAAAAAGTTGAAGCGTATTTGTTCATTGTTTGACAGACAACACGGAATGCTTTGATGAGATCTACTCAATAGTCAGGCTTTAGTAAATATTTTGTAACTTCACTCTTTGCAGTTCCACTTTTGGCACTCAGAAGCCATTTGGGAAGAGGATCCAAGATCTGAATGTGCACTGCTCTCAGTGTGTGGTCAACGTACTGCAAACTGCAAGTACAGATAAGTTTATAAATGTTTAATTTGTCGAGTGTCGGTAGGGGACTCTTATTCGGAGTTGATAGAATATGAGTTGTTCGGTGCAACACAACGAGCTTGGCTGAGGTATAAATGCGGTTTAGTGCTGTTTTCATACTTTGTTCCATGAAGAGTGCTACTTTTTACAGCAAGGATGTGAACATCAGTTTATGCGGCACTCTTGTGAGGGTTGGCCAAGGGTCGGGCGACTTACAATGCTTGTAGGTAAAACGAATTGGATGTCCATTTTGGTTAAGTATCTGTTGAGTAAACTCAAACTCTCCAGGACTATGCTCATCTAAGCAGATTTCACGAATTCGATGACAATGTTTACATGAGTCCACATTTGTGTACAATTGGCGCAAAGTTCTTCATAGTGCACTAACTGGCCAGTTCATATCTTCTTTCGGAAAATGTTTCTGGAGAGAGATCCATCTTTTCCGAAGCACTTGCTGTGCACCGTATGAAACTACCGGTATGTGTTCAGAAAATATTGTTAGTGTACCTATCGCTACCATCGTAATTCTTTGTTTCCATCTCACATCTACATCCATACCTGTTGTCACTAACTTCGTCCACGTCACCAAACGATTATTGATCACTTTGAAAATTCTCCCCGTCTAAATGTTCATACACAATTTCTCGTATGCATTTGAAAAGAGCAAACGAAGTGATGCCTAAACATAAGTCGGGGACAACATTGTTTAGATTGCTGTAACCACTGGTGTGAGCAGGCCAGTTGGTCTGCCAGCTGTTTCATTCACAGTTACCTGCGTTATGGGTAACGGGATGTACACAAGGATGGTGAACTTATATATGTGTTTGTCAATCCTTGTCATTTGTGGTTTTTGATTGAGGGTCAGCTTTGCCACGCATCTTTTACACACATAGCGCCCTCTGCCAATTGAAGCGCACAATAGCGTATAGCCTCTGGATGAGACTACCAAGTCGCCTTCTTCCAGACAACATTGGATATCGCAGTGGTCAATTTTTTGAAGTCAAGACCCTGTTTGGTAGTCTATTTTCGTTACCACTGGGCTACTAGGCCACACCAACTATTAATCGTGTGGTAGAGGGCTCAAACGATGTTTCCTTGAGAACCATTGCATACGTTTGAGCAGTCTGTCAGTACTCAGTTCACATTCAACTGGGCACGTTGCCCGGTGGCAACGTTTGCCTGATTTGTAAACTAAAACTTGACTTTAACCGCTGTCGGCATGTGGTTTCACCAACAGGGAAATTGTTCGTCACTAATTTATGCATCCACGTCCAGTTCTTTATTCTCTGTATGTTAAAGTGTTTTATCTTTTCTATATGAGCTGTGTTTCTGTGACGCGAGTTCCGTCGAAAAGTTAGTTCACAAACGAAAATGAGCAGTTGATCAGTTATCGTTGATTACCTTTTAGGACGTCGGCAAAATTCCTTCGAGAGGACTGAATTGACTGCAGAAACTTACATCCGATCAGCGCTTTGTATCCTATGTAAGAGTAGCTTCACCTATCTTGTCGATAATTGAATCTTTGAAACTGTAATTTCGTGCACCAGTTTTGTAGTTGGTTCGTTGTTCACATCAAGTGCACACCAAGTTTCACGCCGTTCAGTCCGCGCACTACTCTGCAGTTTTTGTAAGGTCGGCCAGACATCAAGCTGCGCACGTTTCTGTTTTCTTCGTTCTCTCTATGGACTGATCCTATCACGGATCTGGTACATTCATCAGGTGTACCACTTCGTGTTTGTTTTGCAGTTTGTTAACCGATATTTTGTTGTTGTTGTTGACTTCGTTACTTAGCCTCATCTTGATCACCGCTTAGTTCGCCTGCATCGGAATCCTGATTTCAATGGCACCAGTTCAGCTCTGTGTTCGAGTTACGGACACAGTTCCAATTAATGTTCGAAAGAACCGGGTATTATTGAGATTGGAACAGTCGCAAAAGTGATCACATTCTTCCAAAAAAGTTTTGAAACGATACATTAAACCTATGCCTGCTACTCTGGGTTATTTTAGTATTTTCAAGCTCTGTATGTAAAGAGGTCCAATGTCGTTGGTACGAATTGCATCTCCGACGGTTAAGCTCAGTCGTAAAGTTCTAATTATTTCGAATTGTCAGACTTACTCCTACAAAAAGGCACGAGCCTACACAGTGCTGTTTTCTGGCCCCCGATTTCCATCGTCGTTCGCTTTAGCCTATGATGCCAGTTAATACATAGGTTCTTTAAACGTTTGTACCCTGAAGCTGTTAGGCCAACAGGCCGTCCCCGCTTGAACACTAGAGTCGTTGCCACATCCCAAGAACTACATTCCAGGACGGTTGTCACCTCATCACGCTGACGTCGCCCTCGCCGCCTGCTCGATTCTGCTTAGACTTCAGATGACTCTGTGATCGACGTTGTCACTTAGGCAGTAGGCATATTTGGTCCTCAACACGGTCTGCAGTCGTACTAATTGATTGAATTCCAGTTGGTAGTAGACTGTGGACCGTCTGCCTGAAGATTTCTGTTAAGTCTGCCTCCAGGTGGTATCTCTTCTCAAACCAAGCGCGGACTGTTTTTAGTCAGCACTGGCGCCCTCTTCCCGCTTATTAGACCTGATCTCAGATGAACTACGTGCCTGTTGGTGATGGTCAACGTGGCTTCACTCAGAACCTTCGTCCCCATTAGAGCGCATCATTAGATTCGGACAGTGTGTTGCCACTTTGTCGCCTTGTTCTATATTTTTCCAGGCAACGACTAACTGTTGGGAAGTTGGCCGCTTTGGCATTAAAGTCCGTGTACCAAACTTGCCCCGAACGTAAGTTTGACAGTTCTAACCTCGAAAATCCCAACAGCTGCTCTGCGCAATTCATTCACAGGTCATTCTGGTAGCGGGTTCTACGACATGCAGCACAGTAGCTCGCTGGTTAAACGTACATAGGATCTCAGATGCGCTTCTGGGACTCTTAGGTGTCAGCGGGGACATTCCCTATGGTAATTTATATTGTTATTTGCGGAGGAATGTTTGTAAAAAGCTCTGGCGTGTCTTGATCGTTGATCGTGACGCTTGGCCAATTGAGAAAGGTAATACAATGGTAACGCTTTTGCATTAGGGAACTGCGATACTCGGAATTAGGTGTATCGAATAGCCCTGTAAATCGTACTTGAATTGAAACCTCCCACGCGACCAATAAAGAGAAGACCTGGTACTGGTAGCAGTAAGCAGTTGTTATTCGTGTGTTGAGAAGCCGAATTTATGGATGTACAACAATATTAAAGAAATCACAGTCTGTCATTGGCTGATCGTATTAGCTCATGCAAAGTCGCAAACTGTATATCATTCGGTGCAATGCGGAATAAACAAATCGGCGAACACCAGAAGGCACGACACTGAGACCGTTTGTCCAATGCTGATGTTATATCTTTAATGCGACATTTGGATTAGTCGCTTGTCAGATCTTCTGGAACATTAACTAACTCTTCTAGTCTATCCGTACCAGTGACTCAAGCAGCCTGTCAGCGAACCTTTCAGCATGCCAGGTGACCCACTACCTCACAATAAATCCAAAAGGTTTGACCGCTGGTTAAAACACTGAGGACCATTGTAGTTGGACCCTTGCTTCTGCTGTGCAGCCACGACACGTTTACAAATGGAGCTCCTTAGTTGGTAGGTCTAAACCAACCCTCCAAAACTGAGGTCCGCTGTTGGATTTCACCCAGTCAAACGCGATAAAATTGTTGACCCGGTCAACCTCATGACGGCATTTCTCAAAGAAGGTGGCCGGATATTAATAAGGGCTTTTGCTCAATTGTTTCAACTAGTATCAACCACTGGGCACTCCAGTCTGTGCTGGGATCACTCGATGCATTCAATCCAGCGAGCCAATCTGCACACTTAATGTCGCAGTGGTATTCGGAAGATGTATGTCAACCTACTATCGGCGCTGTGCTGTCGTACCTTGGCTGAGATTGGACTTCACGGCGAACTGTATGTTAGTGCCAGCACCACGTGCGGCGTACGTAAAGACCACCCACTCTCTCCTGTTTTGTGTATTTTTGTCATAGATAGAACAGTAATAAACTGTCTGCGGCACACAAGATGCTAGTGTAGATCTCCTACGTGGTACAAAAACTTTAAGGATGTTGGCGACTGAGTGTCGTCTGACAACTTTCAGTCAGCTCAAACAATGTTATACACCGTGTCACGTTTTGCTAAGCACTTCGGAGTGCAGTCTCAAAGTACAAGATCCGTCGGACAAAAAACGGCTTGTTTCCAATGCGTCAAGGGATAACTACCTCCGGATTCACTGTACTACCTAGCTTTGAAACCTTTGTATTCGTCGAGGTTCGTTTATGTTAGAAATCATCGAAACGTGGTGTAAGGATGGAACGGGGAACAACGAACTGTTCATCCCTTAATTTACAGCGTTTCACAGTGATAGGAAAATCGCTAAAGTAGGTGGTGAAGTTTTGTATTTGTTTTTACACCTAAAGACTTGTCCTATTTCTGACAGGATGTCAAGTGTTCTTGGATCAGCCTGGCAAGTAGTTTGTGTGAATCAATACTCTGATTGCTTGATTGGTGTGATCTGAAGTTCAACTTCTTCGCATAGGGGGTGCCGTCACAGTCTTGTATGGCTCTCTGCACAGAATACCGTAATAATGGGGCCAGGTTTCATAAACTAGTGAATGTCATAAAGTCTTCTTTCATTGTAGACTTATTCGATTCAGTAGATTACTCAAACATATCCGAAGTCATATTAGATAGTGGGTTGGTTTTTCACTATTTGAAAACCAGCTGGATTCGCCTATACAGATGTCGAAGCAGCCAACCACCTGAGTGCACAGTTCGTAAGTGTGAACAGTTGCATATCATGAGCAACTTTGTGGCTTATGTGGGGCAGCCGAACTGAGCTGCCAACAGTACCCTTTAATCGTTCTTCGTCAACTAACCATCTACGTAACGCCTGAAAACAGTTTACAGTCAAATCTAACTTCAAAGGTAGGTCAGGAGAAAGCGCAGCGAGCTACTAACCAATGGCTTTGTCTTCAATGACCTCCGCGGTACTGATACAGTTACTGGATGGCTAAGGTAGCAAGCCTGTTACCAAGGGTCAGCATAGCTTCCCTAAAGAATATTCGTTCCGATTGCTATTTAATTATGGATGAAGACCGTCAACACAGGATTAGTCATTAATCTGGTTTATCGTGATTCATCCAAAGCTTTTGTTTGAGCTGATCGCTCCACCTTGCTACAGAACCTCCACATGGATTCCCTCATTGAACTTTCACTTAGATGGCTGGATGACTGTCCAGCTGGACATAAATTCAGTGCCAAGATGAATGGACATTTTCCCGTTTGGGTCTCTAACAGCAGTGGCGTTACGCAGTGATCTGTTCTACAACCCCTGCTGTTTGTTCGATTAAAGTTTAAACTACCCAGCGTCGTCACAGACGCTGTTATGTGCGTATTCGCCACTAAAGTTATGCTGACTACTATCTTGGTAGCACTAGACTGCCCGTTTTAGTATGCGATCGAGACTTGGAGACCCCAGTGCCAGTCAATTCAAGTCCGTCCACAAATTTCGCAGCCATAGTTAAAAAGGTGTAAATAAAACTGAACTTCTTAAAAACAACTTGTCTAATCTTTTATCCAGAAGTCTTTCTCATTGTGTTCATCTTTATACTCGTTCTTGTCTGAGTACGAACATACGAGTCTGACGGTCTGTATTTTTTAAAAGATCTGACACTTGTTCAAGGTGTTCAGAGATAGACAGTTTGGGGAGGTCTAGAGCCTTGGAGAATCCATCGATGGAGACTAGCAGAATTTGGTCTGTTCCCGATAAACTACCGACACTTCAAACGAGACCGGATTCTCACTCTGAAAGTACTTTTCACACCAGGTCATTCGTTAGCGTACCTTCTTCCACTAAACCTGGATGAACACCCAGATGACCACTAGCTAAAAATGGAATATGGAGTAGGCAGGTTACTATGTAAACAACACTGCCTAATATATAGAGTCTGTTCGCATTGTAACATTGCTCAACTCCATAGTCACGACAGAATCGAACAGTTGTTCCCAGTGACTAACACTGAATTGATGGACATCGACTGACTGACCATGACCTCATGGTTTGGTGGATAAGTGTTTGTACTACAATCTATCTTTTATTCACGGGTCGTGGGTCCGATTCTTCAGTGTATGTGGCACTGATGTGACTCAACTTGGTCGATATAGCTGCCCATAACTTCACTGATAGTCTATGGGACCAACTGTTTGCAAAAACGCCTTCTCGACCCCTTCTGGGGTTGTGGTGTATGCTTGCTCGTTTGTAGACCAACAACAAAACGGTTGATCAGTTTCAGCCTATTAGTAAAAGGAAGCACAGCAGTGAAGGGAAGTAACCACTGACTCAGGTAAGAACTCTAAATTTCTACTCAGTCGACGCGTGCATGAAAGAGATCCTTCATTATAAGTTTCCTAACCAACATGCTAGCCCAGTCCGATAGGTCATTGAATGTACGAGCCGACCGACAGCTTCGAAAACTGGCACTCAAAGTAGACGATGTGAATTGCCTTCAAGTAGTTGATCAGCGGTCTTCGTTTGATCAGTGGCATCGGCGGGCGCCACGAACGTGTGAACAACGAAGAGACTCGGAAGTAGACGCTTGGTAGTGAATGTGGTTTATGTTCATTCGCTCACTCTGTAAATCCTATGCAAAATCAGATCACGTCTATTTGCGATTTAATGTAATACCTAATCGTATTGAATGGGGGGGATTGTTTTCAATCTCTGACTAGTAACCGTTCTTCGATGGTTCCCCGCTTTGATAGCGATAAATAAAGCATCGACACACTTGGACGAATCGAGTGGTACTGAGCTTGGATTAAAGCATCTAACTAGATGGGGGGGGTGACGGTTCTAGTTGACGAACCCTGAAGACGACGTTGTGTGCATACATCTTCAAAAGCATATCCTGTGTAAATAGCGTGACGCCCGTGTGAACCAAGACGAAAAACGAACAGAAAGTAGCATCCTGGCGAACACTAAGATTTCACTAACCTTCCGTAATCAGTCTGAAACTGTTGTCAACCGATCGGCAAGTTTCTGCAACTTTATCAACTGAATTTTTTGCATTTATTTTCAGGATTTTATCTCTGTAACATGTATGTACGCATGTTTCTTTCTACGTTTTATGTAGGCTTGTTGGTCATGCACACAAGAAGAAGAAACCTATAAAATACAACCTGTTGGACTGTTTCCTTCTCTATGCTTTCGTCTGTCAACCACGTGAATTTGTTCAGAATTCGTCATACAGTTGTTCGTCAGTGCCTACACATGGTTTCCATTCTTTCACGGTCCCAACGAAAGGGAGGAAGATGACAGAAGCATTGTAAACATTATGTTTGGCTTCTGCTGGCGAACCAGTGGCATATTGCATTTTCTCATTCACATCAGACTTCTGTTGCGTATTTGTTTTTGTAGATTGCGCCTTTGACTTAATCTTGACAGAATTTTCACACCTTTTTACACCTTACGGGGTTTTCGAACCATTTTGTAACAAATGTATTTTGTTTTTGGCGTTTTCCTCGATTTTTGTGTGTGCACACTTGTAAATATTCCCTGGTACTTATCAGTCCTACTGTTTGTAAGCATCAGTTTTTTTATGTCATGTTGCCTCTTACGACAGTCGCATCGGTTCCTTCTGTACGACTCGGCGCCTTTATACCATATTCATCTTGTTTCTCATCGATAAACAGGTAATGATGTTTTACGCCACCAAATGTTTGCTATCAGACAACGTGAATAGGTGGGATTCGGTGATCACTGTAACTGTGAACCATTGCTGTTTCATTTTTTTAATATTCGGTTTCGGTGTTTTGATGTACAAGTGTTTATACTAGTGAGGTGGAAGTAATCTACCAACATTTTTGTCTTAAACCTTGAGTTCATCACGTTCACCCGCCATCCTGCATTTCAAGCCATAGGGATAATGAAACTGTTCACGCCTTCAGTTAGGGAACCTACTTGGACGTACATTCTGCCACCCACAGTAACCGACACAAGCCGTTGCTGTTGACCGATTGTTAGTATATCATCGGTCGCCTACCATTTACTCGAAAGCAAACAACGTCGATCCGTCCCATTACTTCACAATTCTCTTATGTGGTCAAAATTCATGTCTGCCGAGGTTGATCAAGGTTTTCGTCACTTTTCTGCAACATATATCCTGTGTACTCAAAAACAGTTTACAGCAGTTTTGAGATTGCCTTGGTTTCGACTGATTTTAATCACAATCTATAACTTCGGTTTGTCTTTCGTTTTTCTGTCTTAGTTTGATTCGCTCGTTTGGTTTCTCTTTGCTTATTGCATATTTGTGGCTGGTGGCTGTGCATGGAATAACGTCATTCTACAATCCTATCTTCTGATTCATGTTTTCAAAGGAGTAAAAATAGTCAACCACGTCACGTGAGATTTCTCCCTCGGATGAACGTTTTGTTTGATCTGAACAGTTAGAGTGCCCGTTATTTTGTAAAATTTTATGTCAGTTATGGAGAAGAAATCCAGGTAGTGGATATGTTTAATGCGTGGAACCAAATGACTGAATTGGTTATTTTAGGTTAGTCGAAAGGTCTCATTTATATGGTAATCATGGGAGGGGATTTAGTAAAAAGAATTCAGTGGAAAGCTACAATAAGATTAGAATGGAAAGCAGGCGTTTGTATTTTTGTTGTCAAAGTTGGTTACTGTCTGGTATTGCTCATGACGTCAAGTTATCGTGCTTGATGGTAAATGTGCGTCGATAGGGTCCTTTATCACCTTGCCGATGCAACTCGAATCCAGCTACTAAAGCTCTTCTAGTCGAAAGGTTACCTGATTGGCTCTACGAATAGATTCGGGTTTGTTAACCATACGCTGCAATCGACGGACAGTCTGCCTTTAGAAGGCTGTTGTGTGGTTGAGGACCGGAACCTCAAAGTAGTGGTAGGTAGGCAGTTAGCAAAGAATTCAACATTTCTTTGGTTGATTAGCTGTGCAATGGAACGAGCGCCATCTCAGGTACTGGACCGGTTAGTCAAAGCAACGCGTAAACAGGCACAAGAGGACATATATCAAGACAGCGACCATACTGCATGCGATTATGATGTATTTGTCATTTATTGTGTTCCGCGCTTTTTAAAAAGTTTGAAAAGAATTGTCCAGTGGTAACTAAAGTAAGTGATGACAGTAGGCACATCACGCAGAAAGTTCACTGATTTCGGTGCCCTCAAGTTGAGAAGTCGTTAATTGTAGCTAACGAGACCATACATAACTCGCACCTTACCGTATGTAACTGTAAAAAACTGATAAGAATGGCCAAAAACAGCTGTTTTCAAACCTGACTTGTGAATTCCACGGCAAGGACGGGACGGTTACTGTCTCCTGGAGGTGATCAAGTAACTTGAGCAGTGTTCGAACGATTTCCGCTGAGCGTTTGCTTATGACAAACTGGTCACTCGTAATGAGAAGCCGATGATGCGGTTGCCCCCTGAAGACGTAGCCGGAGCTCAAATCCCCACCACAGGACGTTTTCGTGCTGCCAGCGAAACTCGAATCTAGTGTTTCTTTGGAGTGGAACTGACCAAAATATCCATAGAAAGACTGGTCAATTGCGAGTAACTTTCAATTCATAACATTCCCTCTAATGATGCCGGATTTTAGTCATGTCCTTCCGAACTACTAACCAGTGATGCTCTGCCTCTTTTTTTGACCCGATCAGGGTAGCACCAACAGTAATTTCTTCGGATGCACCAAGTGATCGGCTGCATTAGTGTGCTGTTTCCCCAAGCACTTCTAGGGGGGAGTATTGCTGGAACTGTTGAACTGGCATGTCGACCACTTTTGGCAACAGAACAGAACTGCTTTGCGTTAGCAGAGATTCCGTTCCCGACAATACCCAGCGAGCCGTGTTTCTCAAGTGGATTTGTCAAATCATGCAGCCAACTGACCACCGTGAACGGTTGTCAGCTAACCACTCTTTCCTCTGTGCGGAGCTGTCAGACATCGCAATTAAAGTGGTACTGCTCCCACATCAGTCGCGCACTCTAATTGAGTGGGAGGCGGACGTCACGCTGGTACCAATGGTATCTCAGGTTGATAAGTGCCGATCGTGCTTGATCAACAGTCAAGGTCTTTTGAGTGCCATTGCCAACGGTGATACAGCTCTCTTGATAAGGAATTTTCGGCTCCCTCTAGACTGCTTCTGTTAACAGCGAATGTAAACACAGGCCCCTGTCATTCCTGATGAAACACATTCTGGTGATCCAAGAGAGACTAAGTCTCCTGGAGATCGCTTTAGGCGATTTAATCCCTCTTGGATTATATGGGCCCTGTCATCAAGCAAGGCAATATCATTGGGACGGACTGTACCTACGATTTTGTCCCTTGGATGACTTCAGGCTAACAATGTTGTGAAGACCGAGAGTTGACCACAGGGCGTCGTTGGCTGCGAAAGTAAGGAGAAAAGTGACAGCCTTGCCACGTCCCGCTGGAGACGACGGAAGGCACGATCGTAAGCCGTACATCCAGAAATCCGAGTGCATATCGCTGTCAGACTGGACTCAACTTTTCGAAACTCAACTCTAGATAAGACTTCTTTTTGAAGAACCACTGTCGCCCATATGTCCGGGGCATAATTATTGCTTGTCGCTGGTAGATCTGGTGCCGTTCAGGTTGCTGATGGGAGGTGGGGGGTTAGTCCGTGCGCCCACATCTCAAGTGAAATCTGGCCTCATCCTAATGTTTTATGGAACAGAGCTAACGCTGACAGGTTGATCAGATGTTTTGCGGAAACCTTGTGAAGTCTTCTTAAGGTTGAAACTGGCTATCGGTTGTCTCTATTTACGGAACTTCATTAGTATATCTATCCTTGGAAAACGGAATAGACATCTTAATGATCAAGTCTGCACTACTTTCAACGGCGACCAGAAGATCGTCGGATCCGGATGTCTTATGGCACTCAAGGTATTGGATTTTCTTCCAAGGCTCCGTCTCTGTAACGCGTCTGCAGGTGGTGACTACGGAAAACAATTGGCTCTACAAGGCCAAACAGTTGGGACACTGGGCCGGTTAGACTGTGGTAGAAGGTGCTTCAAGCGTCTGCAGATCACACTGATGGACCGTCTGCTTTAGAGATAGCCTAAAGCCCACTGGCTGTATAAGACCACTTGCCCAAATGCACTGGAAATGCTTTAGACGATTTCCACTGGTCCTGGCAGTCAGATTTCGTGAGCTTTGTATCGAGTGATGCTTCAGAACGTCCAGGTATGGATACCCTTCTTTTGCTATGACTGAAGCTTACTCTTCTGGCATTTTTGGCTGCCATTTTGATTTACCTTGTTTTTTGTTTTAGAGCTGCGTGCTATTCAGTTTCCTTCTGTGTAAGTCATGTGAATTTGCCACGTAGAGCTCGGACGGAATACTTTTACAAGAGACCTCTCACATGATGCTTTTAAACTCTTTCAAGTCCTGAAGTTATTGGTTTATCAACGAACCGTAGTTCTAAATACCAACGCCTATCAGTCTCGTTTGTGAGCTGGGTGAATGTAAGCCATTAGTTGGGAAGTTGCATTTTCAGCTTTCATACTTCCAGGCGTTTACTGTCAGGCAACGGGCTAGATCGAATATGGGGTAGATCTTGTCAGGCTGCCTAATTAGGACTAATCTTGGCATTCAGTGTTTGAACCCACAATCGCGAGATTGATAACTCACCTCGTCGCCACTGTTTCGTTGCACGCTCACAGCTGGCAGTTCGTATACCATACTAGTTCATGTTGAATTATAGTACATCGTTGCGGTGGAAAAGTTTCCAATAATGGTTTGATTTTGAATTCTGTTGCCATATTCCGTCTGGCAGTCTGAGCAAATGGGATATGTTGGATTGAACATTTGACGTTAGGCAACACGATCGAACAACTGTGAACAGATGTTTTTTGTTTGGTGTTTTGTTGGTGCCTCTATTCTATGATTTCAGTCATACAAACAAGGCGAATTATATGAGTCGAAAGCGTCGAGTGTTCACTTCCAGTCCGAAATACCGAAGAATGTCCTGATTTGGACCCATTTTGATTACTGCTGAGTTTTCGGTCTCTCATGCAGTGGCGGTACGCGGCTGAACCAAAGCATGGACATGTTAGTTTACTGGAATGACTCTTCAACAATCGGACAGTTCTGTGAATTACGTTACACTTGTTTGAGATCATATCTACTCACGGGACATGTAGGAGTGTGTGAAAGAAGGTACATTTCAAGAGTAACCAAAGCTCAGCAAACATCATCTAGACGATTGGTCTCGTTGTGCGAGTGCATATACGTAGAACTGTTATAAAATGTATATAATTGATCTCGATGTGCGAGTGCATATACGTAGAACTGTTATAAAAGCTACGCTTATTTCCTCTCAGGTCCGAGCATATCAGACCTTGCCAACTGCGACCGTCTGCTTCCGTTATTCAAACATACATGCGTATTTTTGTTCGAACGGATTTCAGTGCATATTATCACATACAGATAGCAGAAGTGACTACTTTAAAGTGCACAGAACACCGTGCCCGTCGAATTTTCAGTTATGGCATTTAGTCTGTGCCGATTAAACATACCTAACTTACGACCTCATATAGTTTTGTTGAAAGATCGACCTCTAAAAGTACCACACGTCCTGAGGCGTGTCTACTTTTCAACGGACATTTTAGTGAGAATTCTAATTGAAGCGGTCTCTTATATAGTTCGTACGCATTTTCGCCTAGCATTTGCCACCGAAACTTTCCACGGTGCTCAATTTTATGTTTAGTTTCAGTCGCCTACAAATGTAAAAACCACGTGGAGTGTATATCGGGAAACGAGTCTTGTTACCTCTGGCTGTTAATCAAATTGTAAATATTGATTTGAACATTAACATATTTCCAGTATGCGTTGATTTAGAGTGAGAAATATCCCCCTTACCATGCACAGACGGGGGAGTGTTAACAAAATCGTCAAAAATGAGGCAACCAATTTCTCTTCCATCTATTTACAGTTACATCTGTCGAGCGGATGGTCAAATCACTTCGGCCGCAGTTCCATAATGCATCCGTTACACTACATTAAGCTTGAATGTGTTCCTAACTGTACTGACTACACAGCATATCAATCCGAATTAGCACAACGGTATTAGTAGTTATTGTGATATTAAAAAAACCGACGTATTGAGAGTACATCGTTTCGATCGCGAGCTCTGTGGTATCCGTCTGACTCATAATGACGTTGGAGGATGAATCTAACCAGTTGGGACACAGTTTTGCTAAGTAAACAAATTTGTTTTCCCAAATCTGGTACCTACCAATGATCGCGACATTACACGAAGTGGGTTCTTAGGTATTAGTGCATAACCCTGTGAAAGTCATTGTTTCAGAGTGTCACATCCTAATTTCAAGTTTTGTACAACATTCTGACAAAATGGAGTTCAGAAATGTAACCGTTCAACAAAGGGTTACTAATTACTAGCCTCTATCTAACTGAGGTCATCGCGACTTACAGAGTGGGTAGCTGAAGACCTTAGGTGAGATTATGGCGTGAATGTTCTTGTCGTTCGATCCAGTTGTCTTTGGAACAGGAGCATTGTAGACCGCCAGAAAATTGCCTTGCTGATGACGTCTTGTATTCAGAAAGAGCTTAATATTTTGTTTACAAGTTGTAGTGTGGTGAATGTTCGAGTGTAAGCATAGTTGGTTTCAATAATCAGGTCCCCTTTCTTTCTTTTTAGCCAAAGCTTGCTTTTTTCTTCGCGGTTATATGAAAGTTAAGCATCAGTGCAAATCAATGATATGTGGCAGCTTTTGACGACGGTGATAAAATTTCATAAACCTTTAAGTTCGTCATAAGCAACTTCAAAACTAGGGATGTAGTGACCCATTTGGTGTTTTGAGGCCGATCAAGTACCACATGTGCGCACTACGTTCACAACGCAGTGCCTAATAACAAACTACTAGACTCGAGTTTCGCTTTCATCGGAGGTGGTCACTGGTACAGATCCTTGCCACGGCCTGGACTAGAACTCTGGCCACGTTTTCACGAGGTGACCGTGTTGACCAATGTGTCGCTGACCTCACATTAGGCACGATCAAATTTTTGTATGTGAACGCTCGGCCACATTCGATTGTCAGTATTGATTAGGTTGTCCCATCACCTCAAGGAGACACAGTAACTGTCCTGTTAACTCCAGTCGACGACTCCTCCACCAGGACCCCTCTCCAAGAAGAAATCACAAAAATTATCAACTTGTTCAGCGGTGTTTTTATTACTGATGAGTATCAAGAGAGCTTTATTTTTTATATCGACTGGCCGGAAGGGGCAGACTGAAAAACTATGGTAGTACGACAGCTGCAATCAATTTGGGGTGATGTTCAATCTATATGAAAACCGAAATCCCCTACTACTCATCAGTAACCATGCTACTCTCAAAATCACAACGTGGGCGAAGTTTGATGGACAGTGCGGTATACCACATTTTTTGATGTCTCGCTTCTTTAGTTCTGCGTGTGGAAAGCAGGGTCTCCAATTCAGGTGCAGACGCCCCACGAGTACTGTTGAGATGGTGTTGATTTAATGAGTAGTTCCTGTTGAGCGTACCACAGTGAAAGTTTTTCACAAAGGTAACGGTTTTAATCAGCTCTGTGGTGTCATTTGTGAGGTGTGCACTTTCAAAGGTTCTGTGCAAACAAAGGGTGCATAATATATTTACACACTGTTTCATGTGTGTCTGTGTTGGAGGAATCAATTTGTTTCTGCCCAAAGCCGCTTCCATCCTCGAGGAAATGATTTTACCTAATCAGAATGAACAGAAATGTCGTGACGAGTCTAGAGGTATTTCCTATCTGTTCGGCTTTTATTCCGCCATGCTTGTTGGTGGCCTATTGACCTTAACTACTTTTTTGATGTCAGTCCTTCGATTTTCTGGTTAAAGAACGCTTGTAAGTCGCTATGCACCACATAAATACCTTGCATTTTTCTCCTTTGTGCACCCGTCTTTTGGTTTGTCTTGAGCGTAATTAACGGGGCCATCGCGTTATTTTCCGGGACCAAGATTTCCCGTGTTAACTACTACAGGGGGAAAATCCGATTTCCATCAATCACATTACGAAACAACGTATTCTATCGAGGGTTTACAACAACTTTGAGGACAAGTAGCATATTCATTGTTGGCTTGTTGTGATCAACCGGATTGAATTGTGAGATGTGTAAGTAGATCATGCCACACAAATAACTTTGTACTACCTGGCCACGTTTTTTAGGCGGGTAATTCAATTTATCAGGATGGTGCTGTTCAATTCAAATGTGTCGAAGTACAGTTGGATCAGGATGATAGGCATGTGCAGTTGATTTTCGCGTTGATAAACCGTCACAGGCCGCATCCTTTCTGTGGTAGGTCATTTTTTATTCCGAATTCAGCTGTTCCGCTAGACCAATAAAACGTTCAGGGTAATGTCACTGTTACTCTCCAATTGATATGTTACAAATTACGCCAAGCTGTTTTAGTCGCACCCCTTAACAGTTAGGTAAGTATAACGTCAACTTTTTCTTCCAAGTGTAACTTCATTCCAAAGCCGAATAGATAATCTGGTTACCGGTTCCCGATCCATACTCCTCGATGAAACTGAAGTGGCCTGCAAAACGACTGTCAATACCACCGTATAGTTTTATTCAGCTGATCACCGTTTGGGTGTAAACAACTCAAAGACTGGACATTCTACGATGGTTTATTCAACATAACAGGTGGTGGTAGGAACGAAATAGCCAAATGTAAATCGATCACACTGTTATTGGTTGCCTCTAGAAAAGTGATGGGTTTCGCCGACAGTTGCGCATTTGGTGCAATTTGTTCTGTTGCCGATGCGTAACACGTGATTCCAAATCAACACCATTGCTTTTCACTTTATTCACCTCCTAAAACCAACTGCTTATAAGCCACTTGCTACTGTTATAGGCTGAAAATACAGAGAGTTAATTGATCTTCGATAGAATAACTGAAGATGAAAGCTTGAAAACGAATAAGAGTCACGTATTTTGGCGCATCACGTGCACAACTGCCGTTTAATACGACGAGCAGTAGGAAGGTGCACCGGTAAAATGATGGAGAATAAGGCAACGTTATGAGCAAGTCGCAGTACTCTACGTTTCAACCACCTCGGATAGCATTCCTCAAAACCGTTGTAGTCGAAATCACATTAACCACTCCTTTGTTAATGTGATTTCGATTACAACAGTCCTGAGGAATGTCACCCGAGGTGGTTGAAACGTAGAGTATTGCGACCTGTATATAACGTTGCGTTATTCTTAGTCTATTTGCCAATGATGTATTACCCACGACACTTAAACTGGTTGACTTCATGCGTACTAAATTTTGTGCGGATATCTCATAAGAAGCTGCACCTTCCCACGTTTTGCTATACAACAGTGAAAAGTATACTATTGTTACTCGTGAATGAAGCTTGTGGGCTGTATCGATCTTTCTACAAAAGGTACCCAAATGGTCAAGAAATCTGGTACGGTACTTAGGTTGTATACCGGTTTGTTTGAAAAGCTTACCTCAGAATGCTTCAGTCAATTTTTAACCCACCACTTGGTCTTCACTGTGTACAAACTAATCCAACTCGTATATTTCTCGTGAGTAGTATCATCTTATTTGGGGAAGTACAATGCGGGTGATTACACTTTGTTCGTTGTCAAATTCAAACAGGCCGGTTTAAACAAGGCAATTTTTCGTGCATGACTGGCGTGTCAGAGGGATTTTATCATTTGAGATCCTCAATCAACCACATCCTCCGTTTCTAAAACTACTATTGTCCAAACTAAATCACCACCACCGAATTAACTCGCTGAGAGTACATGGTCAAATGACTTACAGAAAATCCTGATTTATCATCTATATATACTCAATCTGTACTCTTTCCACGTTTTGTTTACTGCCACATGAACAGGGAATGCTGTTGTACACGAGCTGGCCCCCATATTCTGGAAGCCAGGACGAGTCTTTGGACGCCTTGTCCACTATAAGTTTACTGGTAGGGTGGAGCTACTCGGCTGCTTTCTCAATTACTGCTAGTCAGATGCTTTTCAATATGTTGAAGCCCGCGTGCAATAGGTTTGATAGGCCATACCATGCTCAGTTTCTGCTACCCATCTGTTTGTCCGCCTTAAACTTTATTTATATATTCACATTACGATTACCCACCTTCCTAAACAATTTCACATAAAGTGAGATGTACATAAGCATCTCCAGCCTCACAAGATCTGTAGCATTCCCGTGAGCCATCATTGTCTTTACATGAATACAGGCGAATAATGTATGTTCCAGACATTTATCATTTACATGAATACTGTCAAGTTGTTGAGCCGAGTTGCCATAGTTTACTTGACAAGCACGATCATACGCATCAGGGAAAGTTTTACGGTAGGTAATTACTGGGATCAATTGTTTGGTGCTCCCACGGATTTCAATTCAAACTGCATCGGGACATCCCATATCTTGGGTGATTTGGGTCGAGTCACATTCTGGCGGTAAGCTGGAGGGCGTGGTGTGTTCGTTTTGTCCGCAAACGACCGTACAGTACACATGTGCATGAGGGGAGTTCGAATTGTAGGCTTCTGTCCGGAACAGCTGCACATCTTTGTAGGCGGGCGGCAGCTCTTCAGCCCAACATTCGTAATCTGGTGGTGGAGCTGGTTTTAACAACATTCAACGAAAGACAGACATGTGCGTCAAATAACACTTGGTTAATCACAAATTTTGGATAAGATTCCTCAGTATTTGTCAGTTGTGGGACCATTATATTAGGCAACCATACCAATGAAAGAATAAGCCTCATTTAATGAGCAGTTAATCCAACCTTAATTACGCTTTATTACTTTGCAAATGATTATTTAGTTTTCCACGCGTGTAAAATCCCCGTTGACATGACACTTATTTTTATTAAACTCTCCGGTTTACCATACTTTTCATTAGAGTAAACAGATTCTGAGAAGCGTAATTTATCCACGCGGAAGTCAGCTGAAGTGAAATACAGCCCCTTTTAGCCTCACGTGATTGCCTCGAGAACCGTCCTAGAAGTATATGTCCGGGAGTTATTGGGATATAAGCTGAAGGTTGGTGACCAGATTTTCCTACTCATGATGAATCGTATCAAGCTCACAATGATTATATTTAGTCGCCAAACGGCTGACTACTCCGCCGTAATCACCAAAACTGCAACCAACCTGAAATACGGTCGTTTGCGTTGTCATTCAAGAGGTGAAAAACTGTTTACATATGATTTTGTCCGATCCGCTTCTGTCTGCAACTTGTCACACGAAAACAGATGGACCAGTGAATTGGGAAACTACATAACACTTCGAATCTTAGACTTGAACCTGCAGCATCGATGAAGTACCCACACAAGTATGCTCATACTTTTTCGTCTACGACCCTGTCTGGTAAACATTTGTTGTTGGATCCGTGATTTCGCTGTCGCAAACAGCTGAGTAAACTTATAATTAAGAAAATTATCTTTAAGTCTTCAAGAACTGTGATAAAAATGGGTTGGTTTAAGTATCAGAATTCGAGACAACACAATCAACAAGCCTGGATATACGAATCCTCTGTGGCTTACGTGAAATTTATAACAATGACCTGTCCTTATGGTGGATTTTAGACGTCACTAACTCGCTATTTCACGCACTGGCGCAATGATTAGGTGAACTGCTAGAACCAAACTGAGCAACTCCTCATACCCTCGAGGGTGCTATCCGGTTCATTGATACCGTAGGAAATCAGACCATTTCAGATACAAAATTTGACCCCCCGTAGCTTTTGCTCACTATTTACGAATGTGCCACTCAGCGAAACTATTGACTTTATTCCTGACTTTATCCGTTTGAAATTTGGAACAACAGATTAGTGCCTCAGGTAACTCGTGTCAGTATGCATGCAGTCTATACAGCTTCAGACTGATAGGAAAATGAATGGAGTTGCAATGAACTTCTGGTTAACATATTCACAAGATTTTTGAACAGGCAAAGCTGTTATCACGGATCGTACGGTTTACTGTATAAACGGTGTGCAAGTGCTCATATTTGTACGATGAATTTCATCCTTGATACCGATTCGTTATGGTAATTAGCTAAATTATCTCACAAGAAGCCGAATTTCGTCATGGAAACGGGGTAGACCAGAAGATTAGCCCTTATTGATGTTTTAATTTCGAAAGTCCTAGATGGATCGATTCAACAAGGCATACGCAATAATTGGATACGGAATTTTCAGTTTAACCACTGTCACAGGTTAGTAGCAATAAGACGGAATTGGGAGCTAATATGATGTTTAAAATACGTAATGTATAAAAATTTATACTATGTGCGGGACGTTTTGTGCCAATCCACATCCTAACAGACTCTCAGCCCGTATTATAAAACGTCCAGAGAAGCGTAAAATATCAGGCTTACAGTGGTCTGAAAGAAACCGTTAGTAGAAATGATGAAATATCGGATGTACCACTGACCAGATGGCTTACCAGAGTACTTTTAATGACGTTTCATGCAACACAACAGAACCCCATCTTTCAGCTTTAAACCAATCATATACCTTCAGCTCAAGGTCAGTTATTGTTATTCGACCTTGTATTTACTCACTTTGGTTCCCGAGGAACAGGTTACGTCAGAAGCACAACAGGACGTTTGTCGAAGTGATTAGTCGAACACCATCCCGTCTGGTTGATGACAAGACAACACGAACGTTAAATCTCCACTGTAGTTTTGGCCCAACTCGTCGAGTTGTATTACAGAGTAGATGTGGGTGTTGTATTCGAGCCAATTTTCCGTGTCTTACATAAATAAATCACCATTACAAAGTATATTATCTTGATCACCACGAAGGCTGTTGGAATCCGGCTGAAAAACACTAACCTGTGCGCACAAGAGTCATTCGTTCTGGCTCTCAACTTATCATCACAGACGTTCAATCGACATACGCAGTGAGTGATCCTATATATCCTTTTTTACCCTTCTTTATCATTTCGCTTGTCGGCCACGAATTTGCACATTTCCCAAAATATACCATACTGTAGGCTATACACCGTCGCATTTTTCACATCTTCACCCTATGCTCTCACTGTTCTCACATACACCTCACCAACAACATTACCATCTCTAGAAATTACATTCTTGCTCGACTGGATCCCCTATGCTTGTTAAAAGCTACTGGACGCAGCAATTAATTATCGGTTGGTGCTATTGTGACTGTCGTCAACTCAAGAATAGCATTTTACGGTTCTGCAGAAGGCTGCACTTAATCGATAGTTGAAGTCATGCCGCACAGTTACATTATTCATTATGACAAATAGGCTAGTCAGCTAACGTTCATTAATACTCACCCCAGCCCACGTTACATCTAGGCATTATGTTAAATCACTGGTTACCACCGAAAAGTCTGGTAAGAACAGAAATTTCCACTCAAGAAACGGTTTTAAAAGAAGAAAAGATACTTCAGTTGAGGATATCCTTGGAAGAAAAAATCTCCCGAAGCCACGAACTGAGCATTTTCTGAAGATCGAATTGGACAGATTTTCTAAGACGCAGTATGGCATTCGTTTCAGGAGTGTTCGCGAACAGTCTTCATAGGTTTTTGATCAATATCCGGCGAAGGTATTTGTTATCAGGCTTGTTGGAATGTTTTTAAAAGTGAAGGTAATTCAACACAAGGTTGATTATTGAACACCTTTCCAAATCAGAAAGGGTTCATGTGCGGTCATTTGTCTGCATACCTGAATCGATGGAAGCCACGTCAAACATAATCTTAACAAAGGACCGATTGGACACGTGAGAGAAGCTCTTCAGTGCCGTTACTGTTTAACTGTTGAGTAGCTGTGGTGATGTGTTAATTAACTGTCATCTAGCAGGTAACATAGGAAGGCTGTCCGCTGACTAGGCAGAATCTTTGACGGAGCGCGCCGCGATATATTGTGGTGCATTTGTGTGGGGCAATTCTAATGGATCACGTATTTTATCAGGAAGACAAATTATATTTATAGTCTGTAGCACCAAGACAATATGCAAGGTAGTTTACACTAATTGTTTGATTTGAATGATGCTAACTGCGTTCGGCTAGGTTTTCGCCTTCTCAATGATGTTATTCCAGTACAACCACCTTTATTCAATACTAGGTGCACGTTCCCAGCCCTATTCGAAATATATTTCGGTAGCATTCCGAAATGTACTTCTTACAACAATTATTCACAAATGCCTCACGTCGTTTACGACTTACATCACGACCACCAAATACAGAAGTTTTTGCCTGCCATTCTTCGCCTGTTATTCCGACTTCGTTGGGCAATGACTCGTCCGGTTGCTCTTGTTCTCCTCCATCTATTTCCACTGGCCTCTGAGCGTAGTCCACGACCGCCTCACGATATTACTGCGAATGTTGGATTAATCGCGCCTCCGATTTCGTCGTCTTTTCTATTTTCCCTGCCATGTCTTGCCCGTTGGTCCGATCCAGTCGAGCGATGACTCATCCGGTCGTCCCCGCCCTCCCCGATCCGCTCGTTGTGGGATTTTGGACGTGCCTCCCCCGCGTCGAGGTTTTCCGCCGAGTGTTGGAATACTCACACCTCCGGCCTGAGTATCCCCCACAATATTAGTATATTTATTCTGTTGCAGTTAATGACTGCATCGGCGAACAGCCTTGCCATTGACAACTAATCCGCTCCTCTTTTCAGAAACCTGTCCGTAATCTCCTATCGATTCATTTCTTCAGCTTTGTTGGTGTATTGTATGATGAATGGTCTATCTGTTGTTTTCTAGTTCAGTGTGTATTTCGTTTTTCATCGTTAACTCCTCTGGGATGCACTAACCTGCACGCGTATACTGCAACGCTTCTTGTATTACACTTCAAAAATCTTTCTTCTCAGTTTAGGTCTCGTCATTACAGCCTTTCTCGGCTTAGTTTCCGAGAGATAAGGGTTTCTTTTCCTTATTAGCCAATCAAGTGGCTAACCAGCATTGGCTGGCTGGACAGAAAGGCCGCACCGACACACCTCCCGGTCTTATTCGTTCGGGTTTACACTGGATATGTGGTGTGTTGATGGAACCGCAATTGGTGCGGCGCAAGCCAATTGCGGTGACTGTTAAGCGCAGGCGTCCTGTGGCTTCGGTCACTGTGACAGACAAATCCGTATCGGATGCCGCCAACCGTGGTCTAGCCGTGTCCTTATTAGGCAATCGATCTATAGACACAAACACCCACTAACCCCAGCTGAGGAATGCGTGGTTCCTGCATCAAACTGTGCAAATCGAACGTAGCCCAAGCTCGAGGTTTTCCGCCCGTGTTTTCAATACCATCCGGGTTACGAGCCCAGCTGGACACGCTGTCCGTAAGAAAAGCGTATGACACAGGAATCATCCTACTTGGCGGTACAGTGATCATGGTTGGTATTTCGTCTCCTGTCTTTGCATAGGGTTCAGCAGATGACTGTGCTGACTTGCAATTCGTTGTCACTGCTGGACTCAGCTCAAGAACACCAATCAGAATTGAAAACTCGAAGGATCCACTCATTAAAGAACCCAGAAAACACTGCTCACCGAACAAAAGAGATGTGCCTATATACCAAGCGACTCACTTTGATGAACGCAAAAAGTCTGCATCAAAAATGACTTTCTAATGAAGAGTTACTGTCTCGGAAAGCCCAAGAAAAGAAGTTCTGACGCAATTTCAACGAGCTTACTCAGAAGTTACCAGCATCACCCCCCACAACATGACTGTTATTCTACTGTCCCAACGCCATGAATCAGATCTACTTCTGAGATGTACTGAACGCACGATAATAAGCAAACAAAAACTGGACATCATTAGGCTACTTTTGAATCCAGTCATGATGAAGCCAAGTAGTAAGCAGATCCGATCACAACCGCTGGTAGAACTTTAGTAATGTGGATCACCATGACGAACACTTCGTGGCTCACCTAACTTCGGTTATGGACCGATTAAACACGAAGTTCTCCCAGTACAGAACCCCAGAAAACGTACTGCCACATAGCAGGTTCAAACTTACGGGTTGTGAATATTTCAATGTCATTTTTTATTGTAATCAACCCTCTGGAAGGACGCAGCCACTAGTCCGAATAGGCACAAAAGCTTGACAGTTAACAGAAAAGCGGACGGGGTTTCATATCACATTTTTAAAATAATGCAGTGTTAACAGGCAGCTACCAACCACAGTCCAGTACAAGGTGTTGCTAAGGAGATGGCCACGGAGCTCGTTACCAGCTGTTTGAGAAATGCTGGTCGTTTCAAACGTATCAACAGTGACATTTAGAAGGTTAGTAATGAGTAGATTGACGTAGGTGAAAGCAGATATACGGCCGTGGTGCCTGAGATCTGCTCAAACTATGGAATGAGCAGAACACCTGAATTCGTCATCATCATAAACGTCATGAACCTGACCAGAAGTTACAGCAGCTGGGGCCACCGCTCACCTCAGCAGTGACGTTTAATGTCTTACAGGAAAAAATTTGGCTTAAAAGGTTGTACAGCAGTAATGTAATATAATGTAATGTAATGTAATGTTAGTAATAACAATGGGTGACTAAGCCAACGGACTAGGAGTGGTGTGGATGCAAGTCAGTCGTTGACTGCCGCACTGCGCCACCTTGAACAGCTTTTCTAACCAGCGATCTTAGTGATCACGTAGAGTCCATCCAGACAGGTAACCCCTATCCACTTTGATCAAATGAACAGCCAAGGTCTTCATAATTGACCATTTCGTTGATTTATCACCACATAGTTTGACTCAAAGGTTGATGGTCTCGGCATACAATGTGCGGTACGACAAAAGGTCAGTTGGGATACAGATGGAATGCGTGGTCCAGCTATTGCAGACTTATAAACGTGGTTAGGTGACCGATTGATCCGGTGTACGCGCCAGAGAATGGCTGTGTTGCTCACGCAATCAGTCCACTTGATGTCGACTGTGTGGCGTAGAGAACGGTGTTTAAACACATCAAACTGGTTGACATCTTTGTTGCGAACGGGCCATGTTTCTGAGCCACAGAACAAAACGCAACGTATACAAGTATCTTAACCCCTTCTTTCAACGAAAACCGAGCGTCTTTCTTACCCTATGATGATGTGGATTGTCAAGGGCAAATCGTGTCTTTGCAACCCTCTCTTTCATCTCTTCAGCAACATTATGTGCTGACGAGATAGCGGTACCCAAGTACTTAAAGATATCTATAGTCTCTGTAATAAAAAAGGTAGGAGTGCCAGAAAAATCACTGTGCACTTCAAAGATGCAAAGTTTATTCCATACCAATGAGTCCGGTCAATCACCTGCATGTGTTTGGCAGCGGGGTTAAGTAAGGCAATATCATCCGCACACACGGATTCATTACTTTCCGAACAGTCCACCAGAGTGAGTCAACTAAGAAGTGGTTGCCAATCCGGCTGTCATTTACACGAAGTAAAAGTGTAGGGTCCACTAAACAAAAGAAGTCGCATTTATTTAGGAAGGTGGAGGTAGTCAAAAAATATATGGATTCGGGATAAGTGTGTGAATTCTTCACATAGACTTTGTTTGGGTATTGCGCAGTATCGTGTCCGACGTCTGATCAGTACGCGCTTATCTGGTGGTCAAACCACCAAACCAACGCAAAACGTTTAAAAAGGCGTTCACAATCTGCATTAACATTCACAGATCCCAGTCGATACTCTAAGCCTGTCACAAAGCTGTGTTTGAATAAAAACTTTAAAACAGATCATTTGACTAGTTACATGCACGCTTACTTATTCGTTGCACTGTGTCCAGTTCATGTCGATGACCGTTCGGTGTGGGGGGTCTGCGTGGACAACATCGATGCCAAGGTAAGCAGACAATCAAAAAGATGAAGCCAAAACAACCAGCCAATATTCCGGCAATGCTGACTGTCGCACTGTGTGAGAACGTGAAAAATGGAATTATGAGTAGGACAAAGCAATGTGGAAAATACATGTAGTGTGCAAACAGGGTAAAATCCGGTATCTGCGAGACCATTTTCAAATGATCAGGACGTAGTTAAAATTGGGAGGAGTTGATTCGTTGGTGCTTAGTTTAGGGTCAATAGTGTTGTGGTTAACATGCAGGCTCATGAACAAATTTGCGAGAGTTCAAGTTCAAGTCGGCAAACTCGTGCAACACCAAGTTCAAACGAGCTTGTTAGAAATTAGTAACCCTAATATGTATATTTTAATAAGCATATACTCGAGCATCGTGGTACAATCAACGTCAGTGAATTTTCGTCGTACGTGTTTGCTTTTAGACTGTTGATGTTGGAAAAATCCCATAAGATCAGAAGTAACGATGTGACGAACAATTGTTTTCGATAATTCTTTCTCAAGTCAATACAATTACATAGGTTTTCATCAAGGCGTCATAAGACAAACCGCATAAACAGAGGCTGACTGTTAACTACTGTTAACTACTAAACTTCACACGATACTTGGTCCGGCCCAGACCGAACGTTGGCTGGGTGTTATGTCACACGGTCAAGGTCAAATGTTTGTGTGTGGTTAGACTGGGTATGATTGATCTGTGGCCACGAAAGTTGCAGGGTCTGAACAAACTTCTTTTGAGAGAACAGATTAGGGTAGCGTAATCTGATGGCAATCGATTCGGCAGTCGCCAGAATACGCTGATGGACTGTTTTTGGTTGAGCGTTGGCCACTTCTGACGACGGCAACCAACGGCCGAGTACCGTGGAACAGACGTATCTTGTTGCAGTATGACAGGGCGATGTGTTAACCACAACGGCAATAATTACATGTTCACGTGAATTTTATCAGCATGGGCGAAAACAGGTGACAAGACAAGGCATACGTGCGCATATGTGAGTCCAAATCAACTTCATAGGGTACGCGCACACCCACAACAACGTCAACTTGGGCACAGTTTCGTACACCTCCAGAGAGATTGATATCCTGATTGAGTGGTCGTCTTCAGCTGCCACCTTAGTCAATATGCCTGAGATTGGTAGCTCCCACGAACTCTGCTAGAACGGCAACTGATGTACGTGCACTCGAATAGCAAAATTGTGTCTGTGCACCAGGTGACAGTGTGCCATATTTGATTAAGTCATCTGTGTGTCACCGGAAGGAGACTTAAAATCTACAGTCGATCCGTATCAGGTTTAGAGACGAAGATAACAACCGTTTCTATTACATGTCGCTAAAAACTCAACGATGAACACACACTGTTGAACAAGTGATGTACAGCTGTGGGTACACCCTTAAAACTGGTAATGCAAAAGAATTTGCCGGAAGTCTCCGTAGTAGTATTCTGAAAGTTATCAACCTGATCTCGCTTATTTTTGTCGACGCTGGTGTATCAACGTCATTAGGTCCTTCGGACAATTCGACAATTCACGCACCTGATGGATTAGGTTACTTTTAAGCCTCGGACGAATGATTTTCGACTTGCAGGAATTAAACTGTGGGTATTCATCAGTCACGATGTACCGAATTAACTTCGTGCTATAGGGAGGGCTTGGTGCGCACCGCGTCTTGATGTCGTACGTACACGTGGGCGCGGACGATTGGCTGATGACAGATGAGTCGATTTCAAGTAGTAGTGTACAGTAAAGCATCGCACTGGAAACCTTGATCGTGGTAGACAGCTCGCCATTGGCACTTACATTATGCTTATTAGCCGGTAAATGGTTTTGTAGCCATCCAGATAGTTGGTTTTCTGCACCCATGGTTGGTAACCCATTGAATTGAATCTGGAACGATTTCTTCAAATGCTCTAGTTAAGTCCAGAAATACTACGTCCCTTGGAGGACGCTGTGTTGCGGCCATAGTCAAGGAATCACCCGCTACGAACAGGTTTACAGTGAAAAAATAACCTCGCGACAATCCACGCTGGTACTTCATTGAAGGTTTGATTGGGTTGCGAAGTTACGAATAACCTCGTCTGAAACCAGTGGGTTTCTGTTTCGTCAACCGAACCATCGTGTTAATCCCAACATCGCATCGCCAATTCCATTATCTGTTGAACTTGTTGAACCTGTCGTGTACGTATTCAGGCAAATTACCTCTTCAGCCTTCAAACAGTATGTCAAGTGTCCCTACTTTGGTAACACACACCTCTGATTTAAAGGGATAATGTGAGTCATAAAAATGGCTGTGGTTATTCAACGAACACCCGACATAACGCGTGATAAGAAACGCTCGACGCGTCTTCTAATAGTCACCTCCCAGCGCATCGTCAGTGCCAGCGACAGTCAACGATTACAAGTCCATCAGTAACCTTAGTGTCGGTACTACCAACACACCAACTTGTCCATTATGTCGTTTAACTACTGGCCACAAACACTCCCACAACTACACAGATATGGTTACACTTATGTGATGCGTCAACAGGACTAACTAATCACTGCCAAATAAAACGCTGAGCAACACATTCTCCCTTGATGTCACCATACGAGCTAGGTGATAAACGACCCTACGGAGAGGATTTTCAACTCAAACACTCACCAAGTAATGTAACAAGCAAACTACAAGTTGAGGGCCATTCTTAAATTAAGCTATCCTCCAGCTGTACCCCTCAAGCTTTCACTGGTTCATTCGCCGATTCTTAACAATCCTAGCTAGTTTCATTCCAATGCAAGGTTTTTGATAATTCCAGACATTTAATCTAATCTTTTATCCATAATGCACTTCTACATGTTTGTCACGTTTATACCGTTATTACTGGCGTTACTCATATTCTAAATGTAAGTGACATTTACGCCAATAGTTTAGTGCCAGTCTCATAGTCCGTCACCTAACACGACCTCCATTAGCTCAGAGAAAATTGATGGCTATGCGAACGGAAGGCACTTGCACGCATCAGTTTTATCCCCTTCTTTGTAGACAGACTTGACGATATTGTGCTTTCATGATACTGGAAGTGTTCCTGTGGCCTAGGATAGTTGGGCCAACCTAGCGAGTACAAAAGCTACCACCGTAACACTTCCCTTGAAGAGAATGCACGAGAAACGATGACTGGTGTGATGTTAGGTACAGGGATTCTGATTTAAACACTGACCTCGATGAACGGGGAGTGTCTTTGACCGCATCATTTGAGTCCCCGAAGATGGTGGCGTGTTTGGCACTGATCAGCCCATAAGTTATTCAACTGTTGGTTGACGGCCCAGACATCCAGTCTAGGGCTGACGTTGCTACTTGGGACGTCTTTACAGTTGTAACTTTTCCACAGAATTTCGTAGGCCGTTTAAGGAAAACTTCTGTTAGATCAGGCTAATGATTTGCTATCACCTCGGTCAGGTAGACGTTCGAGGCGTCTTTTAATGAAGATGCCGAAGAAAAGAAAGCCATCACGCAAACCATTCTTCTCTTGATTTTGGCTTTTCCCACGTACATTGAAGTCGTTCTTGCCTTTATTCTTTCTTCCGAAAAATGATGCACTCTATGTGGCAGCCTTGTTTAATCTGTCTCTGATACTGTTTCAATGCTCCTTCGAGTTGGTAAGTCTTTCAGCCGCCGTGCAGATGAATTCAATCAGACTTTTTCGGAATCGTTGTGAGTCAGCTTGATGAAAGGTTCGCTGGTTGATCTACAAAACCGGGTACTGGTAAGGTTCCGATTATTCTGCATTTTATCACTGTGTGATATTGTTTTCAGTGATACCTAACGTCATTCATACTGCAACACATATCTAGTATGGGCCACATCTAGCGTCAGATTGAGGAAATCTTTGGCACCAGGGCCAAAGACCAGCCTGTTGGCGAAGTCTGTTGGAATGTCTGTTGTTGGAATGTTAAATTGTGTGGTTATTAGTATTTGACTGCCTCTGGATGTAAACACCAGATTGTTAACAGCGTGCAGAAACTGGGACCACTCAGCAAGTATCAAGAGTGATTTATCTGCTGTGCCCATGATTAGTTTAGCTGAGAGATAGACAACTAATTTTATCCAGATATGCTCTGCTAATATAAGTAAACGGGGTTCCCAACACACTGGGACCCAGAACTTCTCCGAAACATAGTTCACCACCTCCGTCTCTGTTCGGCTAATTTTTCTGGTGCGCTTGATGAGTTTAAGTATCATACTGATGCTGGTAAGGTTGGGCTCCTTTGACTGTCGTTTCTCAAAGTTTCGTTAGCTTGTTTTACAATTATAGTGCACGGTGAGTATGCAACGCCAATTGGAGACTTTTAGTTGTGTGTTAGTTCCAATCCGCCTGAAGACTGTTACGTAAGAGCCGTTAGTTTATCCATGTTGGTTAGTTGTGATACAACAAGACTGAGCACAGACATGTCTTCGTTTACTGAGCTTCGTATTGAGAATACAAACGTTTCGGAACCAGGTAAAGTGACACATTCAGTATTCAACGGATATGAACTTGTGTGTTTGACTTTCTGCTGCTGTTTAATGTTCACCCGAAATATGATTGGTTGATGATTGATACTTTTGATCTTGTATTGAATCGGCTCGTTATCTGTTGCTCACTTTCGATCAGTGTTCCGATCTCTTTCGTCTACATCAGTCAACTGTGTCGTCACCAAGTCATGATCGAGTTTACGTCTACTCATGTCTTTGACTCGCATTAGCTCACAATTTCCGTTCAGCTCTGTATTTGGTGGTCGATCCGGTAGATTAGTCCCAAGTCTCAAGAAATGTCCGGCTGACGTTTTGCTGATTAGGAATTTCTGCGGTGTTCAACTCGATTGTGCCCAGTCTGATTTTATTGGGCGGAGATCAGAGAAACCTGATCACGTCTCTTGATGCCTATTTCCTGTTCATTTACCCGCGCTGATAACTTTAGTCCGGTTTGGTTTGGTTTGATACACAACGTCACTCTATCAGTAGTTTTTGGCTGTTCTTTTCGTTTTGATAAGGTTTCCGTTAGTTTGCGTGACATTGTGTTGTTCATGTACAGAAGGATAATCCTTTTTACTAGTAGTTCTATAGAACTTGAGTTGAGAACATCGCATTCATGCACACCGTTGGTCGTAATCAATCACTGACATGGCATCATGTTGCATTTATTGGTGAGCATGTAACCGCAAATATTTCGACTGTTCTTTTTCGTTAAGCACAGTTAGTCTTGTATGCTAAATTTCTCCCTCTTTATTTTCCTCATCACACATTTGTGCTCATTCATTGTGTTGGAAATTCGCGGAATACTGTCGTCATCAATGCCCACCTCAACCATAGCAACTAGAGGAACGGCACGAACTAGACAACAATCGATTTAACTTTTGTTCAATCCTTCCCCGTGATTAATACAGACGAAAATCACATTAGAAGCCCTGCGGGTTATTTGTAGGTTTGGCCATTTACTATCAGTTATGTAATTAAACATACTGCGGCGAGAAGTCGTTCCATGAAGCAAAATGTTTGTTGTCCAATTCGCGCGTTTAGCAACCCAAATTCCTGTGAACAACTAAACTGGGTGTCCATTTAAACGCCGTGTGCACTTCTGCATGATTACGTGCATTTGACTGATGCTTTCTGTCGTGGGTTCTTGACTGTCACTTCCTAACCGTTTGCCCGATTTCGTTGAATGATGACCCGTTCAATCTTTTGTCTTGTCCCTGATGCATCTGTTATGGGCTTTGATCATATCTCTCCACCGCGTCGAGACATTACACTGAGTGTTGGACTAAATACGTCCCTGACTTGATCATTTTTTGCAATGGTTGCATGAAGTTTCAGAGCATGTCAAGTTTTAGTGACTCATTTGGTCTTGTTTTCTCCTGTAGTAGTCTCCAAATGGTTTCTCTTGTCATGGTAGGGCTAGTTGGACGTGAGGAATAGTTTGACGTCAGATGGAATCATTACTTTGTCTTCCATTACTTTGTAGTTCTTCGTTTGTTTACTGGAACAATCTGATCTGTTCCTAAAGCACAATAGTAGATTCCATTGTTCTTTGATTAACTTGCTCCTAGCAACTAAATCACTAGTCGTGTTAGAGCATCATCATTTTGTATTTGGGCAAGTCGTCCAACTGTCGAATGGTTTGTCACCTGGCTGCATTTCCCAACGATCTCGTTTGCTTATCTTATGTGTAGCTTCTGGGTTAATCTGTGCCGTGTTAGTCTGCCGATCGTTGGGTATTGCAACCATGGAGATTGTGCCTGGACTTCAAAAGAGATATTCGATTTTATCGCCTAATTTTCTTGTTTTTTTGTTGAACTTCCAGTCATCAAAATTGTTGTTAGCTAAATATAAAGAAATTTGTATGTCCCCAGAGATATCTGGCGAAACTTCTAAACAGTTAACTTAATGGGCTTCGCTTGAAAAGCAAAGGTTTTAATTTTTACGTGGTTTTAGTAGAGATTGCGAAAAAACGCATCTAGGTTTTCGTGTTCCATGAGTTCAAATATTGGGCATAACGTTTTCTACGGAGCGTGAAACCAGGGCGTAGTGATCATCATTGAGTGTCTAAATGCAAAGTGTTCATGAATGTGAAACACCTTTCTAATAGCGTTCATACTTCTGTTGTTCATTATTAAATGACAACGTGTAGGTAATCATCAATGGTGTTTGTTCACTTGTCTCATTTTACATATTAACACTACTTTCACCGAGTAACACAGTCACATATTTGGAGATATATAAGGCAGATAGATCGATATTCACAGTATGAGTATATAAATAATCGATTAGGAATTATTGTAACTGTGATCGTAAAGAGAAAACATGAGAATCCAGACAGATACGTTTCAGTCTCGTCTATATTTAGGAAATAGAGAATGGAATTTGAAGGTCATATCGTCTGTTTCCTTGTCAACCCATACTGCACCTGCTGATTTGAACAGTAAAGTTATTCACATCAATCATCAACAACAAGGGGATTAGCTATGTTTTACACCAGACGGGTTAATACAGCCTAATGGGGGGCATGAAGGTCAGGTTTAGGTGTATGGTTCTACTTTAACTAGCTGGTTACACTACTCTCTAGCTGTGTTGCTCTAATTCATTCATAAAGACCCCAGGCATACGAAGCGCTATCCAAATAATTTATCCTAACGTAGCAGAATCTCCTTTTCTGATTTATACACGAAAGCTCAATAACTTACCGGTGATTCGTTTCAGGTACCACATACCGTGCTCTCCTCATACGCTTCTGTTTCACGAAAGCATAAGTGACATGGGATTCTATGCAGACGGCTCGTAATTGTGGTCCCACTGATAGAAAGGCGCAGGTAGACAAGGTTTGATTACGTGCTCAGATGTTGCACGAGGTGTAGCAGAGTGTAAAATCTAATAAAGTAGACTGAGTATTCCTGGCTCATCTTACGATAACGTGATGGAAAACTGTATGGAAGATCCGTGGTCACGCATCTGCGATGCATTACACAAAAACACACCCTTCGAAAACTGCGGCCACAATAGTGTTGGAAACTGTTACAGTGACTGCTACTGATCCAGGCCGGATGGCGTTCATGATTACGCTCAGATAAGCGTCTGATCATGTGGCGCAGGAAACCGATTCGATGAGAAGAAAAAAATGGTGGCGGATGACCAGGCTGAGGACGCATTTAGTCCAACACGCGGTGGAGAGATATGATCAAAGCCCATAACAGATGCATCAGGGACAAGACAAAAGATTGAACGGGTCATCATTCAACGAAATCGGGCAAACGGTTAGGAAGTGACAGTCAAGAACCCACGACAGAAAGCATCAGTCAAATGCACGTAATCATGCAGAAGTGCACACGGCGTTTAAATGGACACCCAGTTTAGTTGTTCACAGGAATTTGGGTTGCTAAACACGAGTGTATGATTGCTGTGAGAATGTGCGAACTGGACAACAAACAGTTTACAGTACGTCCATTTAGAAACTAGACGAATTTCTTTCCTGAAGCTCAATAATCACGGACTTTTATCTTTCTTGGGTTTATTACAGTGTTTGCTCATCCAATTTCAACAATCCCACGGTGAGCCAACCCACCCGAAATAAGCACTGAATGGTCTGGGGTTCACAATGGTCTGTTGTCGTGACCGCACCCCGTTAAGATGTGGGGGTGTCAACAAACATTCTATCTGTTAGTAAGGTTTTTAAGTCAAAAACTGTCAGGTTCCTCATATGTTGCGCTTTCTTTTGCTCATATACTAAACTCGATGAGGCATTTTGTGGTTGACCTGCAAAGGAACAAGCGTCCAGCAAAGCCTCAGAAGTGGTTGAGAAAGGACTACAATAGGCCACTTATTCACTGGCCGTGGGTTCGATTCTTTGGGGCGTAGGGTGTTGATGAGACCTATCTAGGTTGAAACGGCTGCTCACCACTTTGCTGGTGGTCAATGGGACCAACCGTTGGTAAAGCTATTATGAGCGGTAAAAATAGTATGATCAAACACAGCAAGTGTTTGGCCATCTGTACTGAAAAGCCACAGCGAGAGCTCAGAAGTTTTATATTTTAACCTAGCTATTCATCCAATCTATCATGTCATGTAGAATCCATCTAAAGATTCAGTTGATAGAGTGTTTCCGCGTCCTCATGCTGTCTCGTTCGCTGGTTCGAATCCAATCGATGTTCAGATTCCTCGCAAATTCAGTCTCGTCTAGATTATAAAATCTGTCACGCCACGCATTGTAGATTATTCGTTTCGTTTGCAGTCTGTTATTAAGCGTATTTGCTGAAATCAGGTGCCCTTCGAAAATCGTGTAAAGTTTTCACAAACTCTAATGTTGCGATGAAAATTTAAACACGAATCTTGAGTTTGCCTATTGGTTCATATAACTCAGAACTGTCTCACATCATACGTAGGTATTCGTCCTACTTCACGCCCTTTTTGTGTCGTTCGTGTTGCTCGTTTTTGTAAATCGACAAGTTAATTCGTTCAAACACTGGGGCCACCAGCGTGCTTAAGTTTAAAATGTCCTTCTATGTATTGGCCGTCACATTCAAGTTCTATCTCTGTGGTGACGTTCTCACTCGCCCATCATCAATCCAGCCAGGCCAGTTGGGTGCTTGAGATATCTTCATCGGAAAACGAAAAATAGCGTAAATAGGCTGCAGAAAATTATCTCACTGTGACACGCCAGTCATGTGATGTGTTACACCGATGGTTTAGTTATTGATTACTGTTACGTAGCGGGTGTGCGTGCGATCGAATTGTTTCAGCTTGAGATCTTTGGGTGCACGCAATTTCCTGAAACTCATTTTTGTACACTTCGAATACTCCCGTAAATTGCGTTGGCTATCCTAAGCTAGGTCTAAGTTAAATCAAGTTGTTAAGTTTGAAAATGCTTGTGAGGCTGGTTGGGCGACTAAGGCGACCACGATCCGGAAACCTTTAAATTGTACACTGAATAACAACTTACTGTATGGAACTCAGTTTCATAACGCAACAAACTTTTTTCGCCTTGATAATACAAAGAAGACCGGAAGCCGAAGTAATTATACACATTTTATAACTTGTCAAAGAACGAATAATTCTTTTAACCGCAAATTCCAGGTCAGAATATGACGCTAAAACCCCCGGATCCAAAGTACTAGTTTGGTTGTTATAATTAACAACGAGTAGAAGCAGAAGAAAAGGATTTCATTCGCTTCGCGGTACTATATTACAAATGTCCTTGCTTAAACTCAGAGTTCTAGTTTGGTATGCACCCATTGCAATTAAACGAAGAATGTGTGGTGTACAACGTAATCTCACACGGTTTTGGAATGCAGTCAGGTTGGCTAACATTATAGAAAGCCGAGAACAAAAATACCGTAGTTTGAGAGGTTTCTGATGAACGTTCACTTCAGAATGTGTGAATATAGTTTACTTACTTCGGTCGTGCCTAATGTGAGGTCACTGGCGCAGTGGTTAACACGGTTGCCTCATGTTTGGAATGTCCGGAGTTCAAGTCCCGGCCGTGGCAAGGATATGCACTACTGACGAGCTCTAATGAGAGCGAAACTCGAGTCTAGTGCTTCTTTTCGAAAGAGGCTGGCTGGAAAGTCCATATGAATGCGAAGGCTGCTATCAAATGTGAGTGATGGTCAACTTGAAAATAAACCAAATCCCCGACTACTCATTAGTAATAGTTTACTTAGCAAATTCCGGCCTTCGGCTGATTTTGCGTCGACGGCAATATCTGCGTGTTTATACATATCATTAGAGAAACCAGTTAAATTACGGAACCGATAAACAGAAACCGGGTATTGATAGGTTTTACGCTTGAAAAGTAGTGAGCAGGTGACAGGATTTTTCATGCGACAAGCAGACAAACTCAGACAATACGTATGAGCCGAGCGGAACGAACAGCCGACATTCGTCAGCACGCGTACAATTGACTACTCATATGATTGACCAAACGCAAATTGGAGACGGTGGCGTGCACGTGTGCGAGCACTCACACCGCATGTCAGCCAGACATTGACCAGGCTGCAACTGCACCCATCAGGCGCGAACGTGATGACCGCTTGCTCTCGTTGCGAGTAGAACCATCCTCCAATAAACACAGAATAACTGATCGCGCAGAAGTTATCAGGCAGGCATATTGGAATCCACTAACGAATCCAGTGTACAAAAACACCGTACGGATGTGTGGTTTTGTATGTTCGAGTAGATGTAAAGAGGCGTAATGCTAAGAAAAAGGCTTCCGTTCGAGTGGAACTAACAACAACCGACTGAATTATGGACTGTGTTACAAGTGGATGGATGTTAAGGTTGTAGGGATCCCAACGTTATTTCGCAGCCAGTTTGACAAAGTACGTGGCACGTAGAATCATGCTGTATATGCCACTGGTGATAGCCCATCAGAAAACCTGCATTTTCCAAAATTGAATATAAGTAAACCCAACCGGCGTGATCAAACTATTCAGTGACTTCAAAATTTAGTTGCTGTCAGATGTTGTCCTTGTATATGGCGACCTGTCGTTGAAATCTTGTGCAACTGCCCGTTCTTGTGAATTTGTCGTTAAATTACACTAACTGCCGTAAGAACATGTAGCCTTGTTGCATGTGTCTCTGTGGCTTTAACACAAGGGTACTGAGAAGATATATGCAGTTTTCATGACTGGTTCGAATATATCAGTTCGTTAAAGACAATTTAGCTGCAGTGTTCTAGGCAAATAATGGAAACTTCTACAACAGTGGAACTAGCCAAATAGTGATCAACCAGGGTCGAGGAAGGCACCTCGCTAAATGGCTTGCAATGCATTCCAAACATGGGTTTCTAAAGAAGCTAGTTTGATATGATAGTCGCTTCATAGTTGCGAATGTCTGAGTTAGATTGCTTAATGCCTGTTGGCTATCAGTTTTCTCAGATTTTAAACCGAATTAAGTGGTGTCGTGTGCGGAGACGCTTATGAAAGCCAGCTACGATAAATTTGCTGCATAAAACTGCGCCACGTATGTGTCCCCTGACAACACTGCGGTATACCGAATGTAGTCATTCCATTTCGTTTTGTCACCTCGATTTATCAGTTGGGCAAATTTCTAAAAAATATCTGGAATATCGCGCGACTCAGATCCTCCATGTTCAACTCAAGGAAAATGTCGATTCAGCGAACAACTCATACACCTCGGTTTATTTTTATGCCTGGCAAGCTGGTAAGGCCTACTGATTATATATAGGATTGAGATCAAGAATGTAAGCAACCCAGTGCAGAAGCTTGATCTCGAGTAGGGATAGCTGTGCGAGAGTCCGTCAACATTGTGTGTTTGGGCGGAGTCAGTGTCCGCAAGATTCACAATCGCCAATAGGCTGAAATACCCCGCCAAACTGGAGTAGAGAATAGCAACCGTAGGACCCTGATTGTTATCTAGTGAAAGCAGTTCATTTAGTTCGAAAGTAGAAGTTCCCTACGATTAGCGAACATCCATATCTCGCGTGTTGACTTCCGCACACATCCCCCCGGGTGAACAGTTTGTTAACATTGTCGTCACGCCTTCGAATAGGTTAGGTTGCCATTTTCTCACCACTAACACAAACGGAAAGCCACTGAAGAATCTATACAACATATAATTCGGTCAACTGATGTATCTATCGCTGATTCGGTTAACTGGTTTTAATCCATCCATTGTAATTCAGTGTGATGCTCGTCTAGATTCAGTAGCACAATTCTTGGGTTTGGGTCGAGCTCTGAAGAACTTCATGTTGAATTGTAAACTGACAGCAGTACTAGCTATTTTCCATACTTTGATAAGATTGTCCTTTTCATCAAAACTGTGGATCACAGTGTGAATTTGGATAATACCGAACAATCCCAGTCACTTCAATGGCGAATGCATACGAGCATTCCACGTGCACAGAATAATTCAACAAACCTACACACATTTCGTCTTCATTCATGTATAAGATTTGATTCATTTAGAGTTACAGCAAATAATCGACTTTCACCACCCTCTTCCATTTGACCAGGACAAAAAGGTAACCAATGCTCAGAATGAGCGTATTTACAGTTGGTTTATCGATCCTTCACGCGGAGGGCTGATAGCACAGTTATCACATACCGGGCATCGCTGGTTTCAAGAATACCAGTGAAATCGGTTACAACAGATCTACACAACAGTTTCGTTTCGGAACAGGTCAGGTCAAGTCGAACCATAGTTGAGACAGCGGATGTAAGTTGCTTGTTTACTGCTGACAGCTCTGTAGGAAGGGAAGATATCCAAATGGAACACAGGTGTTCAGTGAGGAGGAAAGATTTTACACTCACATCGTGGTATGTTCAGTGATGTAAACGATTGAATATTTCGGTGATTCCTAAAACCTCAAAACACATTGCTATCCAGCTCAGTCTCCCAAGGGAAAACCTGAAAGATGATTAAGCTAATTGGACACAGCAAGTTCATAGGAGAAAGGATAGTTCTTCACATTCCGACGGAGAATTAAAATTGTGTCTCACTCCTTGGCCGAAGAAGCAGATGAATTATCAATTACGCTAACTGAGAAGTGGCACGCATGGGTGAAGCACAAACGCAGAGGAATCCATTCAGGGAGACTGTTCAATCACGATAGAAGTGAAATATTTCAAAACATACGTCGAGGCAAAGCATCGTCTTAAAGGGAGCTAAATGTAATTTTGAAAGATAAACTTGTAATGGTGGAAGTGAAAAGCTGACTCCTCTGTTCAGGATGCTGAGTATTTTGGAAAGAAGAGTCACACCATCTCCGTATTTAAGTGTAATCATTTCGGACAGCTTGGATTGATGATGCGATTTTTGCTACTCATCTAGATACACTTGAACTGATTAGAAATTATAAGGTAAACCGTGCCACCGCTGGATGACTGCATTGCCCATCCACCTGTATGTTCAAAGTGGTAATTCTTTCAGTATTGTCGTGCAAACATACGATGCAGAAATTGATCAATCTATAAAATTGATAAGCCAAATGAAGCTAATTAGCCACATCTTAAAAATAATGAAGTCAGTAGAGAATACGAAGGAGATACTCGAGGCAGTGTGAGTCACCTGTCCGCCTGTGCACCACTGATCTGTCGGTTCATTTATCTGATATCATTTTGTGGACTGGTTCTATTTTGAAGTACCGTGTATGCGTCAACTATTTCGTCGTGATCTGAAAATTGTGAGCTCCCGGTTTTACGGACAAATGAAGTAAACAAAGCTTTAATCGATTTAAGTGGATGTGATGATAATGCGGTGGTCTCTTAGTTGCACCTCATTGGACAGGCATTTTCGGAGCAGTCACTCATTTTTCTTCTTTTAACTACACATTCTATTCACTGGAGATGATGAGAATGATCAGTGAAACAAGGGCGAGGAGACCTCCACAGATCTGTGATTCACAGTTGAAAAGACATTCCAATTAGAGGATAAGTCGAACTTATTCGCACAAAAAAGAAGTATCGACTTGCTGGCGAAGCTCACCGGTCGTAGATTTGTGTACTCGAAGGAAATCGTCAAGAAGCAGCGATTCTTGTTGATGGTACAATAGGAAAAAAAGTGAAATTAATATGAAATAACTTACAACTATACAGTCATTCGTGTAATAGTCTACTGCGGAGGAGCTAATTGCAAACAACTGACCCCAGGCCACATCTTCCTAAGGCAACAGTATTGACCACCGAACAACTGAGATGTGCACTATTGAAGGTATTGAGTAGTAACAGAATCAAAAAGGAGTGATATCTAGACACTTGAAGTAGAAAGGATATCACGAATCCATGGTTCAAGAGTTCGTATCTAAACATGCTCTATTAAAGCATAAATTACTGTCGCTTCATATGAAGCTACACAGTCATCTGCAACCTAGTCCACCGTGCTTTCACATGAGGGTCCATAACCCACACAGCTCACAAATAGTCGAAACATGTGTCAAAACGGTCCATCTTATAGAGTTTTTAAAAGATGCCTGTCTTCATTGCTGGACACCTCTATTCGGTAGTCATCTACAAGTAGTGTTTACAGCCTTTGAAAACAAGATAGCATTCAGCCTGCTTGTACACAATGTCTACTGTTTATTTTCAACATTTGGCTATTTCACCCTTTTGGTAACTTGTCAAACTGGCCCGTACTCCAACTTAAGGATCGATCGGCTTCGTACCCCATATACATTAACCACAGTCAACTTCAGGTGTTTTGTTGGTCGTCAAATCAGACATTTAGGCTGAAAAAGTTACGTCAGCAGCTGAGGTGATATCGCTGGTCTGTGAAAGTTTAAGCGCAAAGACTTAAGCTTTACTCAAGTCTTTGTCTGATAGGTTGTCAGTGTTTGCAACCTGTCAAGCTCAGCCAGTAGCCGAACGCTTGAAGCATCGACCAAGAGTGTGCAGTTCGTCATTTCGCAACAACTTCAACGTACTCTTTAGTTGGACATATTTCATTTTAATGTTGTCTAATTTTGTTTTCGATATCGCAGTGTTACTAATTAATCGGCTGAATTGTGTGAACCCGAGTAAAGAATTCTAAATTAATGCTCAGGTTATGAAAACAAACTGCATTCACTTTGATATACAGATTGGGAATAACACAACGTTTCGAGCAAGTTGTGTTATTCCCAATCTATATATCAATAACATGTTAAACACGACGCCCAAACTATTCAACTTCATTCGTACTACATTTGGTGCGGATATCTTGCATTCACTTTATTGGTAGGATAAAGAGCTGACCGTATTGGCTCAATATATTTACTTATGCATGTTAAACCGGTTGACAGATTTGCTTTCGACCAGCATAAAGAACAACTCAGATCGAAAAGCATGTTACCAAAATGACATTCGTTAGAAATATTTGAGTAACTAATCTTATCTCATATTTATCCGTTAGCAACTTTTAGAATAAAATCACATGAAGCTATAGGATTCGTGTTAAGACAGGCACACTCCCATTATTGACTTAGCTCCAAAGTGTAAAGCTTGCACTAACAACCGTCTTACAAATATGTGAAATTTAAAAAAAATATCTGTTACTTGACCGTTTTCACTGCTCTAAATTATCTATATTTCAGTAGAAATTGTGTATATAATCGAAAACAAAGCTAGATTGGTTTCGCTTTCTGGTGTAAGAAACACAATTATGTCACTCACATCAGAATGTAATAGGACGAATCGTCCATTTTCTCAGCTGACCGCGCGCACACGTGTAGTCTGGTCGTATATCTTGATAACCAATAACACTGACTCCTTTATATGCAAGTTGCCAGACGATGACCTCCGTCGGTTGTGTTGATTGGAGTGTGGAGGCAGCACAATCCTCTTCTCATTAAAATGCATTCCACACAGATGAGCTACTCTGCCGAATGCACAGTGAACACGATTGGACAGCACAAAAACGAAATACAATGCCCATTGAGAGTACGAACAGTCAGAAAACAGAGTGCAAATTCCGTACGCAGGTGTGCGTTTCCCGCACACAAATGTAGACAAGGTGGACCAAGGATGATCAGACCGCATAGGTATACAGATCGATATCACAGATCAAAGATACCGTATTTTACTACGAACACAATTGTGCATTTGGTGTGGAGCTCAAAAGTGAACCGATAGCTAACCGGAACGGGTGAAACACTTGCTTTGAGCCGGTGACTATTCTTGGCTGATATTACGTTTCACACTTTTCTACGTTAATCGCGTTGATCGAAAGTATATCTGTTGGACTTTACGTATAATCGAACTAAGTATCTTGTCTATGTGCGGGAATGAATGTGTGCGGAGTGCGTCATACACTTAGTATTATGGTACTTTTCGTTCAACAGTTTCCGAGTAGAACGGTGAATGGTTTCGGATGGTGTTCGCATTGGTTGGCTGTTTGGTACTTCGGTAATAATGCCTGCTTACAACGGACCTCCTCTGAATGGCTCAGCACCACAGCTACAACCTTTTAAGAAACAAAAGAACTTCTCTATGGTGCCTACGGCAATGAATCCCCCTATTTTTCTAACCCCCCAATGACTGTTTCCCAATACTTTCCACTAGGTCTACAAGTGTGTTAAGTTTGTTCAAATCACGCTTAATTTAATGAGATCTGAAGGTTACAACCACACTGGTGCCGTTCAGAACGGTTGATAAACATCAAGATAGTGAATCGTTCAGATGAATATTAACGTTCTGCATCTGCTGGACATTTTAGCAAGGAGTGTAGTACAAATCCTCCATAGAACAAATCTGAACTCGCGAACCGGAGACAGCTCAACGACCAATTGACTGTTTACTATTGGACCATTCCGTAATTGAATTTTCATGTCACAGATCATCCCGTTGTTCCTACTGTTTACGTCCTCCTTGAAGCGTCTGACCTGTAATTCTACTTCCCCGAACACTTGCTGTTGCTTGACATGGTCTATTGTATTGTCAACTAAGTAAGAACTCGCTTAACCACTCAGGTGATACTGAGAACACACGAAAAGAACAACTGTCGGTTCTGACTTGCCACACTTTTACGTAATGATCGTCCCACAGGTATGGTCCCGGATGCAAAATCCGGTGTTCAAACTACATCAAGGGAATTCCAACTGGAGAATTTACTCAGAGGGCCTACCCAAAAGCATGCCTCTCAACCGAGCCCGGTTAGCGAACGGCCCCAACAAGCTGCCGTAACCACGGCCAGATTAGCTTTCACGGGGATGTACGCGCACTTCACGTCAAACCGTCTGGCTACCTTGTTTCATTGTTTTGCTCACCGTGGTCCACTATCATTAACGCTTTTCTGTTCACAAACGTCTGTGTAAACGCAGAACGAGAGTTTTTTGAAACGAAACACTAGTGCATACGATTTGTAGCACGGCAAACTTCTCTACACACCATCAGGTGGGTATTACGGAACAGAAGGTTATGAAACGGAAAACAGGAGAGAGATGAGAAACTGAACACACAATGGAAACACGCTGCTCGTCAGCTGCGTATACCACCGTGCAGGCCTTTGTGAACGATTTGGCGTTTGAACGGCAACGTTAGGCTTAGGATCAGCAAGCATCGATGAGTGCAAGTGGACAAACCAGAAATATTCCCATGAAGGATTGTGTAATCACAATAATTTCTTCACCAGACGATGTAACTGTTAGCAACACAGATGTATATATTACTAAAGAAGAAATGGAGAACTGAAGATTTTCCCACGGAATTTGGGGCGCGTCAATTTGTGTTTTTGGGTTCACTGCACACCTTGTGCACTGTGACATGATGCCACGTATCTGTGTTGCCGAAATGTACCTTTGTTATTGAGCCTCGTCGTTCCACTTCCCGTCAACACGTCATGCTTGATTGTTTTAATCACATGGCGCAGTACTCAAGGTAACCTACTGCGTCATGAATGACCCGTTCAAAAATTGTTGTCAAGTTAGGCTGCCCTGTACTGCAAAAAACTGGTTTGTCCTGGAGGTTTCTACGTGCAGTACGAGACAAATTTTCAATTCGAGTAGACACGAAACATTCGCGCCATAGGCATTCTAGTTAAGTGACTAACACCTAGGGAGACATGTCAGTAACCGTTTGTACTGATCGAACTAGGCAGGGTCCATCCTGCAATAACAGCGTTTGTTCTCGAGTTGATCTATCTGGGACTGCACAGACTTCATATATCAATCTTTGAATATGTGGTTGTAGCCGATACATTCATTTCACCGAAGACATGTCGAAAACTTGGGTATTCGGTAACTAATTTGCTCTACTTGCGTATGTGACATTTCCTTTTGCGTATATATGTGCAATATTGCTGTTCCTTTGTGAGTGGACTGAATCTCTTGAGATGTGAATGTCGAGCCTGCTCTAGGCAGTTGATGCTGTTGCGTCTGTGTGTGTGTGTGTGTGTGTGTGNGCGTTGCGATGTGTGCGGCCGCGAATGCGTTGGCCGTTTGGGCCCCGCTGTTATACCTCCCAGTCTTATTCCTTCGGGTTTACACCGGATATGTGGTGTGTTGGTGGAACTGCAATTGGTGCAGCGCAAGCCAATTGCAGTGATGGCTAAGCGCAGGCGTCCTGTGGCTTCTGTCACTGTGACAGGTTAATCCGACTCGGATGCCGACAACCGTGTGTGTGTGTGCATTACCTGCAGTCTTGCGGTACAGGCTTTCGAGCCAAAGGATTTGACCGAGGGCACTAATCGCCCTTCTGTTTAGGCCTAAGCTTCCTGAAAGTAGGCTTAGTCAACGTTAGCCATCATACTGGATCGATGCAGTGCAACCGGACGACTAGAACAGCGAACCGCACTGATTGCGATGGAGCTATTTCGCCATGTAATCGACGTAGCAGCCTTGAGTGAAACAAGACATTCAGACCAAGATAAGTTGCTTAAATCAGGTGCCGAGTACACCTTCTACGTGAAACTTGGAAACAGTGTAATCGAACCGTGCGTTATATCAGACGTTTCCACGTGGAGTGTCTGTAACTCATCTTGGGTATTCGATGGTCGGACAGTGTTTCGAAAATTAAGGTGACGCGATGAGTGGAAGTGAACGAGATGGAAGTCATGCTGATATCGATTCAACTCCGAATTGGTGATGACCGCGTTCCGAAGCAGCTGTTGTACGGACAAGTGACTTCAGGTAGGTGAAATCCTGATAGCCGAAAATGGAGGTACCTGGATGCTGTGCAGGTAGGTCTGTGACGTTGTAACATTGAGTTTAGATGTTGGGAATAATTGGCGTTGAACTGGATGGCCTGGAGGAATACGAGTTGGACGAGGGCCCGAAAGTTCAACGAGCAATTATTGCGTGGTCGTGAATGGATGCTTGCGGTGTGCAAGGGATCCATCGGTGTCATAGGTTGTGGTGACGGGACTATATGACGTTGCGATGTGTGCGGCTGCGAATGCGCTGGCCGTTTGTGATTAGTAAGTCACGGACCTATTCACAGTGTGCGCCGTGGGCGAAGAGAAGACGAGTAGGTCAGGTCGAGGTAGATCACATCAGAATGTCCATTCTGTTTTTGGTAATAACTGCGTCGGCCAATACCATGATCGTATAGCAAATAGTCCGCCCTTCTTTCCTGAAACTTGTGTGTCTGCGCTCTTCTATCCATCATTTTTCTTCAGCTTTGTTGGTGTATCGTACGACGATTCGAATTTCAATCTGTACTTCGTTTTTCATCCTTACGTTCCCTAGAATGTACTTACATGCCATTCTATCTTTAAATGCTTCTTGTATTACATTTACATACCTTTCTTTTCAGTTTAGACCTTGTCATTACAATCTCTCTGTTTATTCTCCGATATATAAGAGTTTCCTTTCCTTGCTAACTAATCAACTGGTTAACCAGCACTGGCCGGCTGGACACAAAGACCTCACTCACACCCCTGCCGGTCGTATTCCTTCGGGTTCACACTGCATATTCAGTGTGTGAATGAAACCGCGATTGGTTCTACGCAAGACACTTGTAGTGATGGTCAAGTGTAAGAGTCTCTTGACTTCGGCCAATGCAAAATGGATGCCGCCAACCATGTATGTAATCACTTCTGCTATCTAGACCTGGAGGCCGAGCTTTTAGGTGGTTCTCATTCAGAAGATTATATTGACTAGGACTTATGTCATTCCACGTTAAACCATGTCAGATAAGACAAACATCAGCAGCCAGTCAAAAACAGCAACGCTCATGAGTTTGTGTCGCACAACTGACTGCATAGGAGTGCGTAGACAGTGAACAGTGAGCCTATGAGTATACACGGGGCTGTATTTATGGTCATAGCACTACTGTGTTCAGGGTATGGATGGAGGAGGTTGGCAAAAATACCCGTATCAATCCTTTTGGGTTCGGTGTAAATTACAACACATCTTCTACGCGCAACAATAAACGGAGTAAGTCATCGATGTCTTATTTATCGCGCTACCCTGGTGGAGCTGACCTCTCACCCCCAATGGCGTCAGACGTTTGATTCTTTAACTCTGGATGAAGTCCTTGGTAAACCCCACTTCTTGTTGTCTTCTCTTAGACTAGGTTTTTGATTAGAGGCTCCAGATGAGGTCCCTAAGGAAACTTTGTATCATTCTGTCCTACAGGAAAAACTATTAGGTCAGAGACTCAACTCCAGCTTGTCACTAACAGAGGTGCCCGTGGACGCAAGACGCTGTCCGTTGGGGCATGGAATGTACGTATGTTGCTGGATGGATGCAGCAGTGGATAACCGGAATGAAGCACAGCGCTGACCAAATCACTCAGGTCAGAGCAGGCTCGTACAGAGAAAACACCTCAATATGAATATCACTTTTGAAAGGTCTATCGACGCTGGTCTGGAGGATGCAACAAATCGCTTTCATAGCAGCATCCACTTATAAATAAACTGGTCCAATTGGGTATGTTAAAAGAAAGTGAGATGACACGACTCAAAAGCAAGACTAAAAAACCGAGACACATCAAACGAGACTTATCGTTTTGGAAACAAGCTATCAACGTCATGTGGCGCGGTCAATCCGAAAACACAGCATGACGTGCGTTCGATTCTATGGGAAAACTGTTAGTTCTTAATTAATGTTTTACTTGTTCGTAAACCACAGTTGTTGAGAAAGTTATAGTGATAGAGTAGTATCACATTTTAACTTTGCCCATTTTTATTCACCAATGCATGCTGGTTCACGGACAAGTGTTTGTCCTTCAAACGCTGAAACGCTTACAGAGGCGCTTGTCAGCAGTTTGGTGATATGGATCGAGGCATCACTCAGCGTTCTGAGGATAATTTTGTGATATCGGTGGCACCCAAGCGTTTTGTTGCTTACAACACTGTTGGGTAGTTATCTCAGTGTTCGGGTCACCAAAACCTGTATGACGTGAGTATCAGGTGAGATCAATACCAGCCCCAGTGAGAATTTCAGTTAACAAAAGATTATGGTTGAGCATCACACCTATATGCAAGCATCACTCCCATCCGGATTGCATTTTTGACATCAATGAAACGTAAACAATAAAGTACACACGTTGCGCTGTTTAAGACTGTCATTAAGGTGACCCAGAAGGTGACCTCTAGATCACAGCTATCTCTTGAGTGAAGTTGTGTGTCACATTTATAGATTATTAGGTTGAATTCGTAAAGTCTATAAGCGCCGGATTCCACTTATTCATAACATGAAGTATGGTACCATTGATAGGTAATCCCCAGCTTATATATTGTTACTTCCTTGCCTACTACCGGGTTCGTTAGTGAGCAATCCATCTTGTTTGCTGACAAATGTGGTCGTAATAATGTGAAATTGGTTCTGTACGTTGATTCTGCTGACATCAGTGGGCATATTGAATGAGCCTAATTTTGAAGACTTAATAGGGAACGAAACCTCAGTGGCAGAGTTTCCTGAGGTTTATTCCGATGCCTAGTGCTCACCCCAAAGAACAGATATTTCACGGTATGTCAGTGTGGTGCCGAACCTACGCAGCTGGCTTCAGAGAATAACACAGACTGCGTTGCGGACGTCTTTTCGGTTATTTCTCCCATCAAGAAAGTGGTTTTTAGTGACCTGAATTTTGTTTTGGAAGCATCTATGAAGGCCAACCGAGATGACCCACTCGAGCTGCCGTTGGACAAGAGTGCCCGTTCAGGGGACCCGTGAACTTTCACTTATCTAGAACTCACGTTGGTCGAGTACTGGTGTTCTACACCGGGTTAGTCTTCTGTACCCAGCTGAACCCTTGAATCGAACAGTTTTTTCTGAATACCCAAAAGCGTATTAAGACAGTAACAAACAGACATACTTCGAGTGAATTTGAACAGATTAATCCACTGTTAAAACAATGTGACAGCCAAAACATGCATTAAACAGCGGGCTATTTTGTGTCTGAGCCTCGTGACAGAAGTTTATGCAAAAGGCGTGTGTTTGCACACGTGATTCGGCTAGCTGCTTTCAAAGAAGATCGACATTCTGGTGATCAGCTTCATCGGGGGAATGTTTGGTAGTTCACATTGACGAATCCGTCTTATATCGTTATGTTTGGGTTCCCAAAACGTTTTGCACTTTGGCGCCAAATTAGAAGACACTTTCAAGTGTAGATATGCTTTGAAATAGGTGAGAGTTTTAAGAAGTTTACTCAAACCCGCTAACGGATGCGTGCCAAAAATGGTGATCGTGAATGTGCTGTATAAAAACAAAGTCTGTGAGCCCTCAATCACGGAACGTTTGACCTGAAATCGTTTGATTCATCATCTTCATTATTATAGCAACCATGAGCCTGACCAAAGGTACTGTGGCTCGGGTGGCCGCTCACCTCAAAAGTGACGTGGAATATCCTGGAAAGAAACGTTACTAAGAAGGTCAACAAATGCTGAAAGAAGACTAAGCTGAAGAACTAGAAATGGTATGGATGTAGGTACGCCATTGACTGCGACAAATCGCCATCTCAGATAGCGTCTCTAACCAACGGTTTGAGTAATCACGAGGACCCCATCCAGGCAGGCGATACCTGTCTACTTTGCTCAGTGGAGCAGTCAAGCCCTTCATATTTCGTGACCACGTTTTTTCTTGACCACCACGCGGATTTACCCAACTGTTGGTGGCCTCAGTATACAATGCCCGGTACGGTAAAAGCTCAGCTAACATACGGAGCACGTGACTCAACCATCGCAAGCTGTGCAACGTAATTAGTTGACCAATTGATCGCACATCCCGAACGTTCCGGAATACGCGCCGGCGAACTGCCACATTGCTCACACGATCAGCCCACTTAATGTGGGCCAAGTGGCGGAGACAACGATGGTCAAACACAGCAAGCCTGTTGATATCTTGCTTGCGAACAGGCCACGTTTCCGAACCATACAACAAAATGGAACGCACACAAGCATTATAGACCCTTCCTTTCAGCGACAACCGAACGTCTTTTCGACGCCACAGATGACGCAGTTTGGAAAAGGCAACTCGTGCCTTTGCTATCCTCGCTGATATCTCATCAGCAATATTACAGGCTGACGAGATAGTGCTACCCAAGTATGTGAAACTGTCCACAGTCTCAAGCGGATTACTTGCAATAAAGAAGGTCGGGGTGGAAATGCCCCGATCTTGAAGCAACACTTTGCACTTTGAAGGTGCAAAGCACATTTCGTACTAACCAGCCCGGTCACTTACCTTGTTCGGCATGGTCTGACGGTCTTCGGCAGAGGGGCTCAGTAAGACAATATCGTCCGCGTACACCAGATCGGTCGATCTAGCGCCAGGAAACAGCTCAACATCAAGCCCACTGAATTCACGAAGCGCACCCTCCAGAATGTCGTCCATGACAAAATTGAACAGGAAGGGGGAAATCGGACACCCCCGATAAACAACACTGGAAGTGATAAACACCCGTGACAGTTGTCCATAAACTCTTACCCTGCTTACAGAGTGAGCGCACAGTGATCTCAATAGATTCACATACTATTCTGGTACTCCTTTGTGAAGTAGACAGCTCCAGATAACGTGAGGAACAACTGAATCGAAAACAGCTCTCAGGTCCAAAAAGACTACGACCGTCGGCTGCCCATATGAATGCCGATGTTCCAAGATCCGCCATATGGTAAAAATGTGATAAACGCACGCCCGATCGGGGCTGAATCCTGCTTGGTATTTGCGCATCAGACTTTCTCACAGCTTTGTGAGCCGGCGTAAAATGAGGACATTGAGTAACTTGGTGATGTAACGCGCTTTTCCCTTGCCAAACGTTCTAATACTGCGTGACTGCTAGACCTGGATTCCTGCTATGCGGCTTCCCCTAGTCTACTTGCGCGGAGACAAGAAAGACACGGTTGCGGTAAACACGCTGTATTGCCGAAAGCAAGTTCGACCAAATGAATGAAATGCCTGTAAATATATATCATGAAATAGTGGAGTCACTGTCTGCTTGTTCAGGCCACTTCGTTTCCAAGTGGCCAAGTAAGGCCAAATCCACAGGCGTTAGTTTCTCGGGGTGGCGTGACACCCCCACTCACTTGCACGTATCCTGCTTGTCGGTCCGACGTGCCCCCCAGTACTTTGTTGCTGTCTGATTTCGTCAGCCGTCACCGCGGCCCTGAGTGGTTTGAAATGATGACTGGTTTCATCAGCCGTCACCGATGTCCTGACTAGATTGTTTTGCTGAGTTTGCCTCCCAAAACCTCCACTTTTCAGCATGTATCTTAGGACTGACATCTTGGATCCACTTATAGGGGGTTCACGGGCTTCCTTGTTCGTTTGAACCGTCTAAGAGAAAAAGAGCCTGGTGTTGTCTCACTGATGATTGACAGCGGCCCGTCAGCCTTTTTTCGAAATCGAAGGTGTCCAGTAGAATGTTCCAATGTACTGAAGCTGAGTCTGGTTTTCTGGGATGTAAGCCAGGGTTCCGCCGTAACTGGTTGTTATTTCTTCTCCATGTGTCTTCCCCGACAATGACTTCGTAGATCACCTTCCCACTACGTTTTCAGATCACTGCAGGTGTCCATTTATCTTGAACTCGGAAGTCTCGTACAAGCACTGAATCGCCAATATTGAAACGCCGTATGCATTGTTCCTAGCCTGCCTTGTGTACTTCGTTGGTGGATGTGACTGGTGATGGTCTGATATTGTCGGACCTTGTGCGAAATTTTCGTCGGAACATACATTCAGCTGGCGAGATTCCTCCTGGTGTATTGCGATTAGGCGTAGTGCGATAGGCAGTCAAGAAATGTTGAATGAAATCTACAGGAGTCTCCTCTCCTTCGGCTTTAAGTAATGTCCACTTGAAGGTATCCACGAATTTTTCAGCTTGACCATTAGATTGTGGGTGATACGGGGGAGAGAATTTTTGCTGAATGCCATGATGTCCGCAAAATGTCCGGAAAGTTGCGGATGTGAATTGTGATCCACTATCCGATAGAATAGTCTCCGGAATGCCAAAATAGCCGAATAACTTGTTAAGCTCTGATATTAGTGATATAGAGTTCGGGTTTGTCATTGGGACAACTTCCGGCCACTTGGCGAATGCATCGACCAAGATCATGTAGTATTGACCATTAACTGGCCCCGCGAAATCCAAATGGAGACGTTGCCACGGTTTTTCTGCGTCTGGTCATGGTTGCCACGGACACTTCGGGGGGTACTTTAGCCGCTAGCTGACATCCTTCGCATCGTTGACAGGACCGCTCAATTTCCGAATCCATCTGTGGCCAATATACGTAACTGCGCGCAAAAGCTTTCATTCTGTTGATACCTGGATGGCCGGTATGAAACTACTTCAGTACTTTGTCACGTAACACCCGTGGCACGAAGACCCGGTCATCAAACATGAGACAACCGTCAATAATGGACAGGAGTCACGTCTATGAAAAAACTGCCGGATATTGGAGTCCAGGTTGTGTTGATTCCACCTTGTGCGTACATAGTGCATCACCTTCTGTAAGACTTCGTCGTGATTGGTTGAGTTCTTGATGGTCGTAGCAGTAACGGGCAGGGCTCTTATGTTTTCGAAGAGGACTTGACGAACCTCCGGTTCGACTGTAACTGAGGCAATGACAGAGTCGTCAGATTCTGTTTGCTTCGTGTTGATTAGGCGTGACAAGGCATCGGCTTTGCCAAATTCGTGCGTGTTCCGGTATTGAATATTGAAGTCAGGCAAGTAACATTGTCGCCCAACGTTGCAGTCGGTTTGCAGTGTAAACCGGAATACCTTTCTTTGAACCGAAAATAGTCAGCAAAGGTTTGAGAAGAGTGAACAGCCTACCATACAGCATTTTGTGAAAATTCTTGACTGCGAAAATGATAGAAAGTGCCTCTTTTTCAATTTGACTATAGTTCTTCTCGGCTGGTGTCAATGATCTGACAGCGCGCGCAATGGCTTTTTATGATCCATCTGGAAAAAAATGGGAAATTACTGCACCGATTCCAAAGTTTGACGCGTGAGATGCAACCTCTGTTGGAAGAGACGGATTGAAGTGGGTCAGAAGCAAATCAGAAGTAATCATTGCTTTAACTTTCTCAAAGCTCCGTTGACATTCTGTTGTCCATTCCCATTTTGAATCTTTTGTTAGTAGTCTGTTGAGCGGCCCTCTGAGTTGATGAAGTGTGGGAAGAAATGCTCCGTAATAGCTGACAAGTCCGAGAAAAACACGAAGGCCGGATACATCTTCCGGTGAAGGCATCGTCTTGATTGCTTCAACACTGGCCGGATCTGGATGGCGTCCATGTTTATCAATAATGAACCCAAGATATTTGACACTGTGCAACATAAAAATGCACTTCTCCCTCCTCAGCCGGAATCCATACTCCTCGTCTTGACAACAAAATGTCCAGCTTTTGTACCAGATCTGAAGCGTCACGGTCCATGATTATAATATCGTACAAATAAACAACACAACCGGGAATGTCAGACACCATGGTGTCCATTATCTGCTGGAAGATCGCTGGTGCAGTTTTGATGCCGAATGGTAGTCGTGTATACTGGAACAAGCCTCTGTGAGTATTGGTTGTCAGCAATTTCCTCGACTTTTCTTCAGCAAGGTCCACTTTGGCAAAACACTGTCCCCGTTGAGCTTCGTAAAAGGTCTTCTTGCACTGGTAGAGTATATTCGTAAGTCTTTAACGCCGCGTTCAAGCCAGTAGAAAAGTTGGCACATATTCGTACTCCTCCTTGAGCTTTCTGGACAACCAAAATAGGAGCGGGCCATTCCGAGTAATTCACTCATTGTATGATACCTTCTGCTCGCAACCGACTAAGTTCGCCGTCCACAATCAGTAGTGCAGCATATGAAACTGGTCTTTTGGGTCTGAACACTGGTTTCACTCCTGGATGTAATGTGAGAGTTGCCTTTGCTTTTGTACAAAGACCGAGGCCTGGTTCAAAAGCAGACGCGTGCCAAATCTTGACTTCCTTGATCTGACGTTGAATTACTGGCGCCAAAAACAGCGTTTCTGACCGACTATGTAGTTTCGTTTGATTGCATATGCTGTTTACCGGCTGATCTAGCAATTTCAAGTCGTCCATCCAATCAAGGCCTAGTAGGTTCCGCCCGAGGCGTTTCGAGCCGTATGGTGCGTTGGAAGCAGTGGAGGTCGCCCAAGCTTTCGCCGTGTATCACGGCAAAATCAATGTGGTATCAGAGGCAGTGTCTAGTTGCAAGCGGGTAGACACCATTAATGCAAAGAGTAACGTGCTTGCGTCTGGATTCGCCATCAATTTTAAATGTTGCGATGACCGCCTTCGACTTGCTGGGGGAGAAATTCGGGCGCCTGTGAAGGTTTCTTTGACGTCGGGATGGTTGCACTAGTGCGCGACAGCATATTTCTTTGTGACCTCTTTTCCCACATCTGTTGCATATATGATTTTTGAACGGACAAAGACGAGCAAAGTGGCATTCTTTGCAATACCAGCATGCTGATGGTGGTTTTGAATTTAGTACCGGCTGGCGGCTTGTTTCTTCAGTCGTACTCTTTCTGTTGACTACATAAATCATTTCTGAAGGACCCGATGAAGTAGCCTGCTGAATCATTGTCGTGTCGTGTTTCAGGTTAAAGAGTCACTGACATTCTGTTGTGACACTCTGAAGGGTGATATCTGGACACTGCTCGATTTTGTTCAAATTTCTAGTCCGAATATCTGCATCTTGGGGTGAATGCAAACCGCATACAAAGATTAGACACTTGAATTGATCGTCCGACATGCTACGAAGTCTGGAGCGTTCGCATTCCCGATTGACATTAGCTACATACCGTATCCAGTCATCGTTAGGATTTCTTAACTTCAGACAGTGATATCGAATATTGAACAAAGATGATTGCTCACCGGAAATCTGTGACAGCGTCCTTGTGGCTTATTCGAAGGTTAAATCGCTAGGATGTTTGGCAAGATGAAATTCACGAATCGTCCGTGTTCTGTTGTGGCCAGTCTTCTTAGTAATAGTCTGACTTTCTTGTCTTCGGGAAGCTGTGCCATCTTCACACGAAAAATATTTTCAGATTTATGGAACCAAGAATCAAACGTGACTCCACCGAAAGCATCAAGATGGAATTCACTGATTTGTTGGATCATCGATTCTGGTGTAGGTACCTGATCCTGGTTTTCAACTCCCAATGACTGACTCGAAAACTTCTGCGTCAACAGTTCAATAAGCTTCGCCTGTGACTGCTCAGAAATCTTCTGCTGCTGTTGAAGGAGCGCCTGCATCTGCTCCATGGAGATGACCATTATTGCGTTCGGTTTGACCTCTGTTGCCACTGATGTAACGCGCCTTCCCTTGCCAAACGTTCTAATACTGCGTGACTGCTAGACCTGGATTCCTGCTATGCGGCTTCCCCTAGTCTACTTGCGCGGAGACAAGAAAGACACGGTTGCGGTAAACACGCTGTATTGCCGAAAGCAAGTTCGACCAAATGAATGAAATGCCTGTAAATATATATCATGAAATAGTGGAGTCACTGTCTGCTTGTTCAGGCCACTTCGTTTCCAAGTGGCCAAGTAAGGCCAAATCCACAGGCGTTAGTTTCTCGGGGTGGCGTGACACCCCCACTCACTTGCACGTATCCTGCTTGTCGGTCCGACGTGCCCCCCAGTACTTTGTTGCTGTCTGATTTCGTCAGCCGTCACCGCGGCCCTGAGTGGTTTGAAATGATGACTGGTTTCATCAGCCGTCACCGATGTCCTGACTAGATTGTTTTGCTGAGTTTGCCTCTTAACACTTGGAACCAACGGTCTGTTCCTGGAGCCTTATTACGCTTCAATAACTTGTGCTCTAGGACCACTCCTGCTTTCGACGGATGACCGTCTGGAATGCAATAGGTGAACAATCGAGTTCCGTCCTCCACGTGATCTGGTTGAGGCCAACCGAACTACTCTTGAAAATGTTCACTCCAACTCTCTAGTTGGCGCGACTGGCCGGTGATAAATGAACCATCTTTACCACATATGGTATCACTCACACCGACTTGACGGTCAGTACAACGACGGATCAGGGGAAAAAGCCTTCTGCTATTCCCACATTAAGAGGCCCGTTCCGTCTCTCTCGGTCTTTGCGCAAGCTTTTAGTCAGCTTGCGTTTAAGTTCTCGACGGTCGTCATTTTCAGAACCATGTGGGATAGAGCGACGCTTGTTCATAAGGTTTATCGACGTGACGGAAATCCAGTTCTGACGAAACTGAACAGCTCCTTCGGAACATGCCTGTTCACAGCACGCTTTCGTAGCTCCTGCGATTTGTTCCAAGTATTCGTTAGGATCATTCATCCGACTCGAACGGGGCAACTTCTTCACCAACGCCTCTCGATAAACGTTCTTTACATTCTCATCGCTCGAATGTCAGTTAACCACCTTGCATTTGCGAGCGTAAGTCCTCTGGGCAAATGACAAAACGAAACGGGCACGCACAACGGCATGGTCCGAGTCCAGGTGGTTGCTCCAAAAGGCACGACAGTCCTTAACAGAGTGGNAAACTGAACAGCTCCTCCGGAGCGTGCCTGTTCACAGCACGCTTTCGTAGCTCCAGCGATTTGTTCCCAATGTTCGTTAGGATCTTCCGTCTGACTCGAACTGGGCAACTTCTTCGCCAGCACATTATGGTAAGTGCTCTTTACATCCTCATCGCTCGAACGCCAAACCGGTATGGTCCGAGTCGATGTGGTTGCTCCAAAATGCACGACAGTGCTTAACAGAATTGCTTCACCCGAAACTGACTGTTATATGATCCAACTCTGTCCACGTCAGAGAAGTACACGGAGGTCTCCAAGTAACACAGTGCTACTTTCTATGTTGAAATGCAGTGCTCGAAATATACAGACCGTGAGATGCGCAGAGCTGTCGCAGTCCTTCGCTGTTTTCAGTGCGGTGTGTCCGGACATCAAACACACCTCCTAGTCTCTTCTTATCCGGAGAAAGACGACCGGGGTGAGCATCAAAATGGCCCGTTATTATGATGGTGTCTGAGTGTTTGATTTGCTTCTGAAGGCCAATGAGTTCGTCATAGAGCGCATCCTTGTTAGTGTCTGAACAGCTGTCCGTCGAAGCGTACGTTTAGCACAGTAGATATCATACAAGTCGATCTGAAGAGATATCTTGGCATCCGGTGTTCGTTTAACTTATCCTTCACGTAATGCCGTGAGTTGGTGGCAGAAAAAGGGTTTGCTGCCTGTAGGATGATTGAACACACTTTCCTCCGCATGGAAAAAAAGGCGTTTCAAACGCTTTGCTGGGTTTATATAAGGCCGCTCCCCGAATATGCTACTCGGGTCGAGTATATCGGTCTGAGAAAAGACACAAGCTGTTGGGCATGTCCAGCGTGCGGTTACAAAGCAAGTCGCCGGCCGAAGAAATGTCGCTCAAGCGTCCGGACTTGAAATTCTTGATTTGTATCGACTCGGGTTTTGGCGAATCCGCCGTGATTTAATTAGCAGAGACTTCTTCTTTAGGGGAGGTCTTGTAGAGCAGTTCTTCGTTGTAGCAAATGACAACAACCGGCAAAATTTGTTCTCAGGCTCTCCTTAGGCTGCAGTTCTTTTGTTGCAGGGTTACTAACCTTCAGAGCAGCCTTTCTCCTGATGTTGTCATAAGCGCTTCTAAGAATCGCTTTGGAGATTTGAGTGATTCTCACCTGCCGTAAAACTGATTGTGTGAGTAATCTTACTCTGTCCATGGTATTCGCCGTAACCTCCAACAGCAGCGCTACATCCTGTTTTCAGTTATTGCCTTTCAGACCAACAGACGCTCTCAGACACTAAGCGGGAGGATTGGCGGTCGATTCAAATTTGGAGATAGGTTGCACATCTTGTTTCACTATTCTTTTCTTGTGTCACGCGATTGCTTGCTAAATCGTAAGTATCTTGAATGCAAATTATCGTTGTTCACCAATTTCGTTTCGATCACCTGATTATAAATTAGAGCTCGTCAGCGGTGCATATCCTTGACAGTACACAAACCCGACTACCTCGTCAAGGTAGCAGTATAGGTCGGGAATCGTTTGATTAGAGAAGTTGTGAAAAAAACGACTAACTGCTGTGCGATGTTGCCTTGGATTATTTTTGGGTACTAAACGAAAGCAGTTCCGGACTCTGACGCAAACCTATAAACACACCAGGGAGTTTTCGAAAAATTCGGCAACAGGTAAAACTTTACTATAGGATAACGAGGTAGTTAAAATTACGTGTACTTGCGTGATATACTGCTCCGTACTATATCGTATGAGCAAACTCCGTTACCAATTATAGGGACGCAAAATTGCCCCGTATTTGAAAGTCACATATGGACCTTTGGTTTCAGTCGGAAATTCTGTTGATCTCTGTATTACCCTTCATTGGCAACTTTATTCATACAATATGTTCGTCGGTAAGAGTTCAGTTCCACTTACTGAGGCAGTGTGACTTCGGTAGCAGCGTCATCTCTCGATTCCGCCTAACTGATCCCATTGGTTGAAGTGGCATCATTGGAAAGGTAAACAGACTATCGGATATGATCTTAAATTTCTCATTATATTTCACATTGCAATGTGCACGATTTTTATTGTAGGACTGTGTGGAAGGTTATGAATGGTTAGACATGAATCAAAACACAACTGAGTCCAATTTCGGTTGATTGAATAGTGTTCTTACCAACGTGTCTCCTCGCTATCTTTTTGAAGCCGGTGTCAGTCAAATAAAGTACTCTGTCTACTGGATATAAGAATCATGTTCATCAGTCAATTTTTTTGTATGTTAGTTATAGCCAAATTTCAAACCAGTGGATGATACAAACGTGGAGCGGAAACAGTGACCAGACGATAAATCAAAATATAACCATTTACTTTTCTGACAAAGGTTTGTAAAAACAGCGCGTGCATTTTGAAATGGTAAAATTGTAAGGGAATAAATACCAGAAGCATCTTTCTCAGCTTACAGGATTAAATAATCGACTCAAATTGATTTATCTGCATGAGTACGTTAGTATACGCGCTATCATCAACGATAGGTGTAATCTGAAGTGTTGGATTAAAATGTTGCAATAGATTTAACGTTGTTTTGTGTTTCAGCCAACAGAAAACCAAGTGCAGTATATCCTGTAAACACATGATCGGGTGCAGTGGAGTGTAAGTAACGTGACTATCTTTTAAGCACTTCGACGGGATGGGTCACAAGACAGGTCTCCAATAGGCGGTCGCGCTGGCAAACCACTGTTTTAGTGAATCAGTTGATTTTGACATTATTGCATCTTCTATGTCGATCTCGTTTGCTTTGGAACCTGACAAAAAACTAGTGGATGAAAGCAGTGTACATTTCGTTGCCATTCATGGGTCACACGCTCGCTGAAACAATCACTAGCAGTCTTAACACTGTCGTTAACAAAACATTCTATGCCGCTAAACTACGGGCCTATTTCGACTCGTTTCCAGCTTTGCATCTACGGTTAAAAGATAATGCCCGTTTCTGTGTCTACTCATTTACTTGCTCCTGTGGCACTAGTTAATTGGGTTGCAAGACCAGGAGCTTATCTGAAGGTATCCGTGGGATTAATCCAGCCTGGATCAATAGCGGGGTCACAAGGTCAACTACCAGCGCAATTGTGGCACATCTTGTCGAATCGCACCGTACCATCAACCGGACCTCTCCATTCCGTCCGATTTACCAAGTTAGGGGTGGTCAGTCAAAAGCCGTGAGATGCCGAATTTCGGCTACAGCTGACGTGATCGGGATCCGACATAACAACCCAGCCTTGTGCGCACAGATACGTTCTGTTCAGGTTGGTTGTTACGGCCTACCATCTACGCCATGACTGCTACGGTTCTGATTGTTTCAAAGCTGTGACGAAACCGCATCACATTTTTGTCTCCATATACAACGATGTTGTGTCTGACCTCATTTAAACTTGTTGGATGTGTACCTCTTTTCTACTTGGCAACAATGTTTTATATGTGTATATCTATGTATATATACATATAAATATGTACGTCTTAAGGGTGAATAAGCGAACGCCAGCTTGTTCGCTGCACCGGTTTTCTGTCTACTACCCTGGGGTTTCTTAGCTACGATAATGCATGTTTAAAAATAAATTACCCAAACCTTACACAATGTTTGCTTGATTAACGTGCCTCAGCCACTGTTATCTGTGATACAAAGCCAATTATCTTCCCATAATGCTTCACGATAATCACGTTTGCTCATTTACGATTATTCTTCTGTGCTTCCTGCCTTCCGGGCTTTGAAGATTGCTGTGGATTTCAAATGGTGTTTTATTTTTCGTTTGCTGTCACACTAATTGTCAGCGCGTCTGGGTGGAATATAACGCCCCGTTCTCTCTGACTATTTGTAACCCGTTCACCGGCTGATTAGTTTTCTTTGCTGTATAGAATGTTCGCTCATCAGTAAACAATTTTGTCCCCATTATTCCTTCAGGGATACCGTACCGAATTGTCAATTCATTGTGACTCACATTCTTGTCTCACCTGTCCACCCGGTCATGTGCATGCTTTCCTGTTTTAGAAAAAATTTCATTTGAGCTTGATCTGCTGAAACCAATGCTCCAATTATGCAAGTATTTCGTCGTTCTGTTTGAGGTCAACATATCGATCCTGCCACGTTGATAGGGTGCTGACTGATCGATTGCGTGTGCTAACAAATCTTTCGGATTTCGGTTGACTATTTCACTTTAAAATGACGAATATTTTGACTGACTGAATTCATTTGAACCACATTCCAATGTTTTCATCCACCTGAAATATTTCCCGTGCTCGTCTGATCACATCTTTGATGGGCCAGTTTGGACGCTTCCTAGTTTTCTTACACGAATGCACGCATATCTTCAATGTTCGGTTGTTTTTCTTTGCGGATTTACTCGTTAGCCGTTGGTAACGTACAGTTCGAACATAGTTGATTAAATATGTCACACTCGAGTCCAAAGGATTTTTCTTTCAAACATGGATACGGATCCAACAGTACGGTTCTTGGTAAGTCATGCTTCACTACGTAGATGACTTCTGGGCAGGAACTCCACTCGCCTTGATTTAACAGACGAAATGTCCTGCCAGAAGGAACGCATACCGTAGCAGCGAGTCATCACTGGTGGTGAATTCAATACATACATTTACCAGAGTTAGCCGACCTTCCATAAAGATTGATGACAGGGTGTGCAGGGCTGACCAGCTGTCATGTTTACGCACGTTAAGTTTTCAAAACCATTGGTTTTAGATATTGGGAGGACTTAGCCTTTAGCCGGACAGTCTGCTGGAATGCGATCAGAATGGACGTCCGAACCCACGACAATTAGCAGTTGTGTGGCCGTGAACTCAAGCGCGCTGTACCCAAAGATACTATCGGTGACACACGTCGTAGTTACATCACTATAAAGCGCTGGCCGTTTCGGTTTGTTAGGTCGTCAACGTGCTCACAGTATGTCATCAACGAAAAAACGATGAGTGTTTTAACTGCAAGTACGTTATGTATGATACAATTAGTTCTACGTTTCTATCAACCAAAAACTTTAGATGTTCGTGAAATCGTCCATTCTTCTTCCTCTTCTTCACAGAATGCTGGACTATGGTGGTTTTCCGCTTTCTTTTCCATTATCTGCAGCACTTCTTATGGATTGCACAATGAACGTCATGTTTGTTGTCCAGCCTTGTATTAATTTTCACGTTATTCTTTATTCCATCTGCAGTGAACTACTATGCACCCTTAAAATGAATTACTTGCCCTGTATTTTCAGTGTTTCTTCTCAGTTGAGAAAAGGATTTTACTTTCATACTAATCTGTCATCCGGCTAACCAGCAATGACTAGCTGAGCCACAAAAGCTACACTCACATGCCTCCTGTTTTTGTTTCTTCGAATTAACACTTGACAAATGTTATGTGGATGGAATCATCAGTGGAGCAATGCAAATCAGTTACGCTGAGTATCATGCGCACACATTTTGTGACTTTGATCACTGTAACTGGGTAAACATAAGATGTCACTAATCATGTGTGTGGGTGTGTCTGTTTGGAAGAATCGTAGCCTGAAGATGGCCACGAAGCTGTGTATCTACCGCTCAATGGTGCTGTCTATACTACTGTACGGCAGTGAGACGTGGACCCTGTATCAGCGGAACGTGAGCTATTTGAGCCGCCTCCATGTTCAGTGTCTGAGGCACATCTTGGGTGTTCGGTGGTCGGACATGATTCCGAACACTGAGGTACTGCGGCGGGCGGACGTGGACGGGATGGAAGCCATGTTGTCGCTGAGTCAGCTGCGTTGGCTCGATCACGTCCGTCGGATGGGCGATGACCGTATCCCGAAGCAGTTACTGTACGGACAAGTGAAGTCAGGTAAGCGAAATCCCGGTGGCCAGAAGCGGAGGTACCAGGATGTTGTGCAGGTAAGTCTTTCACGTTGTAACATTGATTTTAGATGTTGGGAAGATTTGGCGTTGAACCGGACGGCCTGGAGGAATACGGTTCGGGTGGGCGTCCGAGCGTTCAACGAGCAACTATTGCGTGGTCGCGAGCGGAAGCGTGCGGTACGCAAAGGAACCATCGGTGCCATAGGTCGCGGTGACGTGACTATATGGCGTTGCGATGTGTGCGGCCGCGAATGCGCTGGCCGTTTGGGGCTGGTAGGTCACCAACGTACTCATAGTACCCCGTCGGCGAAGAGGCGGCGAGTACGTTAGGCTCGGGTAGGTCATATCAGTATATCCATTTTACTTCTGTTAATAACTACATCATCCAACATCCTGGTCATTGACAATTAATCCGCTCCTCTTTTCAGAAACTTGACTGTCTGTGGTCTTCTATCCATTCTCTTCTTCGGCTTTGTTGATGTATTGCATGACGAATGGTCTGTCTGGCTTTTCATAGTTCAGTGAGCAATTTGCTTTTCGTCCTTATCTTCTTTAGGTTGCACTAACCTGCACTCCTATACTGCAACGCTTCTTGTATTCCTTTTTACAAATCTTTCTTCCTAGTGTATATCTCGTCGTTGCAGCCTCTCTCTGTTTAGTTTCCGAGAGATAAGAGTTTCCTTTCCTTATTAGCCATTCAACTGGCTAACCAGCATTGGTCGGCTGGACAGAAAGGCCTCACTGTCATACCTCGCGGTCTTATTCCCTCGGGTTTACACTGGATACGTCGTGTGTTGGTGGAACTGCAACTGGTGCAGCGCAAGCCAGTTGCAGTGATATATAAGCGCAGGCGTCCTTTGGCTTCGGTCACTGTGACAGGCTAATCCGAATCGGATGCCGCCAACCGTGGGTGTGGTTCCATCATTTCCAATCTTCAGAATTTTTACAGTAAATCGAACAACCCTTATCACCATCTGACTTCGAACCCAACTACATTCTGCCGGGCTGAGCCACCAGTAGAAATATAGCAGCCTTAGGTACCGTTTGATTTGTACTTCGGGCTGGCCTGATGAAGCTGGTTTACCGGGGGTTTGATTTGTTTTCGACATTGAACGTTTTTGCCTTAGGAGCTTCGGTCCAATAACAGTAGAAACAAAACAGTGACGTACCAAAGCATGCTATAAACCTACATATATGCCGTATATGATTAAGAACATTCAGATAAGTTTCGAAGATTAGAGGAAAGCTATAACGCTTGTTTTCAACTGAAGCCGTGTTAGACGGCTTTAAATGAGAAGACACGTCGGAGGATTGTTTCGTTTGCAGAAGGTTAATAGTGGAATGGTTGCGAAATGGAAAACTGAAGAATATTGGGCGGAACAGAAATCGAAACAATACATATAAAGCATACAACAGTAGTACTGCATCAGCAAATAACAGCTATTCAGCGTCAATATCGACAAGTCGAGAATGCCCTACATCTAGCACAATGATCCTAATACACAACTTATTTGAATAATTGGTTTGATCTTCCAAATGTAAAGGTCTAGTCTGTGCCCGAATTTAACCACTAAAGGATCAATAGCCATCGACATTCGTTGGTTGTTCCAGATTAGAAAAACCGTTGTACTAAGAGTGTTCGGTTCAAATCAAACGGCTTGCTTAGTATTTTAGCCTTAAATAATCACCACTGAAGTAGTGAAATTTGCCATATTGAAATAGATTATTTTAAGATAGGTTGATGGATGACGATATATATTTGAATCGGGTCAACCTCCACATGACGGCAACAAATCGAGAGCTGCCTTTCCAGTAGCAAACCATATGGGAACCATACCACTGTACACCGGATATTGTATTGTTGCGAAGCGAAAAATTTTTCGAATACCGATCAACATCGGCAGCATCTCGTGTGAACTTGAAAAGACCGGCGATACACATGTTACACTTCCGAATGTGGGTGAGCGTGAATACACGTTCATGTAGGTGTGGTGTCTACCGACCTAAAATAGGTCCTATGCTTTCGAGGTCCTGATTCACCGCAAAAAATTAGGGCTCGTCTCCAGCTGGAAGTGATCAACTAGTAGAAGCGATCTCCCGCTGTCCAGTGCCCAGCAGACTGTCTGAACATTCCCTCTAAGTGGTTGAATACTTCTGCTCTGATGATGCAAATCCTGGTTAACTTCTTCGGTTAGAATATTATTACAGCGGCACGGTGACTGAAATGCTCCGCTACAGTGAATGGAAAGTGGCGGAGTGAAGTGTGATTCTGTACGGTCATTAAAAAACAAGACCCTTTAACCATCCATCCAAAATGTTTGTAGCAAACGGTCCTCCACTATGCGATACCACAAATTTTCACACACTTCCGTAAATGGGCTGAAAAGCCAGCGGCGGCTGAGGCGGAAAACTAGTGAATAGGAATCGGTGAAACTAGCGTAATCTAGTCATTTTACTTCCAGGTCACTCTACACTATTTCACATATTTGCTTCCTTTTCAGGCACAAGATTTCCCATCACATGCTAAAGCAATTCACTTTGGTGCATCAAAATTACCACATCAGAATCCCGGACGTAACATGAAGAATGCGATTGGCCCAACTAACCCGAATGGATAGCTAATCTCAATTAGAGCTGTTCGCATTAGCCATTTTGGCTGATGAAGTGGTATGGGTTAGTCGGGCGGCGTTAACGATTTTGCCTAATCACAACGGGGTTAGCGGTCAAAGTGGAACACAGATCATACGAACCTGTTCCTACTAATTCATCAGACTGTGGGCCGTGTTGGTTTTTCAGAGAGGGGTGTTTGTGGATCACACGTCCAACGGGAGTGAGTTTTTGGTCGTGGCATACCTCGAGGTGTAATGCGAGGTTGAACCAGTTTGTGAAACCATTTCTACTATTTCTCCTACACACATGGCTGGCAGACGCAATTACATTCTTATCGGTTCCGAAGCATTCGAAAGGGACGATGACTGGCTCACGGTTGCTCTTCTAAACAGAGTCAGATATAACACCGCGTACAGGTGGCTTCATGTGGATTGCGTCAATTATGAATCTCAGCATCGTGGATGGCATATAAACAAGATTCCAACGGACTCAGAGGTTGTTGTTGGAGTGGACTCAATGATTACAGTGCGGTTTTTCAGATTGCATGTCATGGCTGAACTTGAAAAGGATTTATCGGTGCGTTACTATCAAGAAACTGTTTCAAACACCCAGTGTCATGAATCTAGATGAGAATGTGGAATCACGTCGGCTCTTTGCGTACCGAATGATGGAGTGGCATGCGCTCTATGCTCCCCACCTCGTCCTATAGCCTACTATCGAGCTTGTTGTCATAGCTTCAATCAAATGATGATCACAGCTTCTGCTGTTTGTTACAGAGACGCACGCTGTCGTTCCTTTTAATGAACGTCCCACTGATCTCGTACAGAACAAATTGAATTTTGTCTGATCTATCGAACAAATAGTCCTTGCATTAGCATAAGACTCCATCAGTCAATATGCAAACAGTCGCCGTAACACCAAAATCTCATTTAAGTTCATACCGGTGGGTACTTGGCGCAGTTTCTTGACAGTTATGCACCGGCCATCCAAGTATCGACTAATCGTTGTGGTCGACAGCTCCTTCTCAATCTCAGCCTTCACGCGCAGTCTCAAAAATTGCAGTGTAATCGTTGGGTCCACGGAAATCCACTTCAGCAACATGTTGATCTCTGATTCTGTCAGAATCTTGCTTCTGTGTCCTTTACGAGGCTGAGCCCCATAACCGATGCAATCCACATGTAGCCACTTGTAAGCGATATTACACTTGACTCCGTTCAGAAGGGCAACCGTGCGCCAGTCAAATACTTCGATAATGCGTCTGCGTGTTTCGGGACTGATGCAAGTGTACTTGCGTCCGCCAGCCATGTATGTGAGAGAACTAATGAAAATGTTCTTACAAACTGGTTCACTCTCACATCAAAGCTCGAAGTCTACCACGACCCCAAAGCTCACGCCTATTGGACGTGAGATTCACAGACACCCCTAACCACTCGCAACCCTTTACCTGTCAAAGGAACCAATATGGTCAGCGGTTTGATGAATTAGTAGGAACAGGGTCAGGTGATCTGTGCTCCCCTTTGACCGCTAACCCCGTTCTCATTAAGCAAATCTGTTGACACTCCTCGAATAACCCAAACCACTTCCTCTACCAAAGTAGCCAATGCAAAGCACTCTAATTATGATTGGCCATCCCGTACGTTTAGTTAGGCCAATCGCGTTCTTGCCGTCACGTCCAAGAATCTGAGGTGGAAATTCTAATGCACCAAAGTGATTTGCTTTAGCAAGTAATGGAAAATCTTCTGCTTAAAATGGAAACAGATATGGAAAATTGTACAGATTACGTCAATTGTTTTTCGCATGGACGGCCAAGAACAACTGGGCTACCGTACATTTTAGAAAGTCTAATGTTTGACGCTTGTGACTGAAAATATTAAATGAGCAGTTAGCAACTGGTGATACGTCGTCTTTCCTCAGCAGTTGACCACTCCTTCAATAATGCTGCAACCCAGTCGACTGTGAGAATTGTATGTGTATATAAATAAGGGCGCAATTATTCGGTTGTCAGAGCAACTCGGGTCTGAGTCATCTCGTCGGGGCTCTGGCTAATTGTTTGGACTGCCAATGTGCACAGTGTAATGTGCGTCTCACGCCATCCGAGTGCTAGAAATCACCCTGTCCCTCATTTTGTTCGAGAGTATACAGAATGTACTGGATGTTGGTATATGCCGGTTATTCACCTCCCAATGTCCATGAAGCAAATTCTAGAATTGGCTCGAATATATCTTATCCTAGTTGTGTTCAAATAAGGAAGTACAATGAAATGCAGAGCCGGCTGGGTTGATAATGATGTCGAAGTTGTCTTCGTTTTATACAGCGGCTATCCCAGTGATGTTCCGGTCCAGTTGATTGATTACTATGGAGTCCAGATGCCAACTTCAAGTGAGATCAACCAAATATCGGATGTGTGGCTGACACATCCTCCCAAAACTCAGTTTTGACATGCGATCTGACAAACTGCACTGTACTCGTTTGGTCCATTCTAGCAATATATCGACCTCTGAGTCCGTTAGAATCTTGTCTCCATGTCCTTCGCGATGCTGAGCTGCATAATTGATGCCATACTCATGAAGCCACGTATATTTTCAGCGATTTTAGCTATGTGGTCGCGAGTTCGAGGCTGAAGGCTTAATTATTCCCGGTCCAGTCAGTTTTCCAGTTAACCTGAAAGGTAGTCATTCAAAATAGGGTGTAGCACCGCTCTTGGGGGTTGCAGCAAGTACCAACAGCGTGAAGTTCTGATCTAACAGAACAGAGTAAAATACTAGTCTAACAATTTCCGAAGTAAGTGGGCGTCTATCAATACTTTGAAACGAATCCTAAAAGAGCAACTAACAAATTCTAATGGAAGATAGTTCCAGTGGTCGATTACCTTGTAACAGAAGAACTGTTGCCTGCGGAATCTCCGAGGTCGAGACTTTTCGTGCTTCTTGTCGTGCCCCCTTAGACCGTTATCAGCTACTGGGGTGAACAATTGCTGCACGAGTCCTGCGCTAAGGAAAATAATGCGTAAGGAGTCAGTAAATGCGGAGTCTTTGAAACTCAGATGGATAAGGACCAAGAATTTCGAGGTCAGACTCGTAGGAGAAATGCCGCAAGCTTGTGACCATTTCGGTGGCTACTCACTGAACACGTTCAACGGCGAATATGTCCTTCTTCAAACCGGTGTAAATGACTTGGTCAGCATACTCGAACAGTGGTCTTGTGTACAGTGCGTTAATTGTTTGAAAGACATGTCGGTCTATGTGGAGGAAGGCTCTCTTTTATCATCCCGAGCTCCAAATCCTTTTTTGGCTGCCATCTGCAGGTGACAAGAGGAAGATAGAACAGATGACAGCGGAATCCCTAAGTCAACTTTTACGATATCTATTATACCTTTTGCACCAAGTATCACGGATAGCTTCCCGAAGTCTTCTCTGAGCAACATATATGCACATTTGTTGTCGGTTAGAGGGAGACTCTAGTCATCTGAACAGCACTTAATGCGGTCAAGGTCAATCTGCAATGCATAAAATTTTAATCATCGGCATGGAGATCAGCGTTGCTAAAAGTAAGCCCGGGGAGGTCATTGATGTATATCAGAAACAATAGCGGACCAAATACGGAGCCTTGAAGAACTCTAGTGGAGATTGGGGGGCGGGGGGAAGAAAGGTCCGATCTAGCTCTTACTCTGAAAGTCCTGTTACCAAGACGGGAGGTATAAAGGCAAAGTACCTCTCCTTTGATCCCATAAGATCCTAATTTATGTACAACAGGACCATGTGGCACACGGTCAAAGGCTTGGGTAAAGTCGAACCAGATAGCGTTGGAGATGTGACCACTGTCTTTGGTCGCCGTAAGGTTATCCATGAAAATTAATGTATTTGATATGCGTGACCGGTCGGGAAGAAAGCCATGCTGGGTAAGGGAAAAAGGGTTGTTTGAGAGGAACTTTTAAGGATGGTGCGTTTCAATGAACGCTTCATTATCTTGCATGCGATTCTGTTGAGGCTAACCGGCCGGTAACTAGCAGGACGGTGACGGTCGCCTACCTTAACCATAATTGTGATAGTCACCCGTTTTCATGCCTTCAGGACAGTGCTTGTCCAAAGAATCTGTTTGGACAGATTATGTAGAGGTACTGCCAAACTAAGGGTCCTTTCTTTGAGGATCCGGGGTGGATCGCGTCCGGTCCCACTGCACTAAGAGAATTGATCTTAAACAAGAGATCCTGAACGTCGAGCACAGAGAAGTCAGCTGTCATAAGTGGGTATTTGGAAGTTTCTCCTATGGAGACTTAGATGTCAGTTTAATGGCACCGTACTGTAGACTGTTGATTAGTTTTCTCTGAACACATCGACAACCACATGGGGGTTTGAGGAGAGATCCTCGTCGGGAAGTCGCAGAGAAAGCGCTGGGAGCTTAGTTTTTCCCTGGTGACCCATGCGCTTGAGAAGAAAATTCTTATTCTCGCGGGCTACCAGTAGGATTTTTGACTGTGCCTGTTGGGTTTATTGGCGGATTTCCCACTTGCACCAGTTTCGTACAATGCGAAAGGCTTCTAGATTTTCCAAATGACCCCTTATCTTCTTCTTAGATAATAGAGGAGCATGTACACCAGGAATGCCACATATATTTCGCGGAGGCGGTACACGACAGGAGGACTTCCATAGTTTGCGAGGAACAAATGCCTCAACAGCTTCGTGAAGGGTTGCTTTAAAAGAAAGTTACTTTGAGTTCACTGAGTCAGATACAAAAGATGAGTGTTCTTAAGAATGTCCTTAGTGCGTAAGTAACGGAGAAAATCAGAAGCCAGTAAAGTGTGATCAATATGTTTCAGCGGTGGTTTGATTACCACTCCACCTATCAGATCAGTTTCATTCGTGATGACTAAATCAAGCAAGGAGGGTGTTTGTCCAGGACAGCGAAGCCACCGTATCATCCACAATCGAGCAGCCAAGTGGAGCGCTTCGTCGACACATTCAAGAGAGCACGATTGAAATCTCGCAGGGAGGGACCGACTGAAGAAGTGCTGCAAAGGTCCTTGCTCACTTACAGAGCCATCCCGAATCCGGCGATTCCCAGTGGACTTCCACCTACCGAAGCTCTCATGGGCCGAAAGCTGAGAACGACACTCGACGCCATGTTGCCAGTAGAAAAACTCCCCAAAGATAAGCAGCTGCTACCCCAACGTAGATTTGCCGTCGGCGATCTAGTTTACGCAAGAGACTATCGGTCAGGTCACTCCCACTGGATAGCAGCGACGGTGAACCATCGGAGAGGCTCGGTCCTCTACGACGTCAACGTCGGAGGCGACATATGGGTGCGCCACGCTAACCAACTTCGCCCACGCTATTCCAAAAACGCTGGGCAGGTAAAGAACCCAAATGCCACTGGGCTTACTTCTCGACATTTTCGGGATCAAGCGCCCAGCACAACAAGTTCCCGCGACCAGTACTCCAGTGACCTCAACGCCGAGACCGAACAAGGAGCTGACTGCTTTGCAACCAAGACGATGGACGGACCGAAAACGCAAGCCCACTAGTCCAATGCAGCTCGACCCACGAAAACGGCGGTTCCAATAGGTCTCAACAGGGGAGGTGTTGGGAAAAGCACTTTTTCCCAAAAAACTCGCTATATTTCCCAAGGGAAATAGATGCTTCTATTTTGATAACTCGAATGCCCGCCATCATTCTGGAAGATTCGGGTTCGCGCGCTTGCTTCTGATTGGCCCGTTCAGTGTCCCAAAACCAAGGCCACCGAAAACCTATAAACACAGCCGTTTTGAGCCAGTGTTTTGCCTTCGGGCTGAGCAGCAAATAAAGCTCGTTTGAAGGCCGCCTTTATCTTTCTTGTTGGGAGATTCTAAGTTGCGAGGGTTGGGTCCGACTACTTGCGTTTCGATTATTCGTATCGTTTGCGATATCGTTGCGTTTCATTCGTGATCGAGATACTGCTTGCGGTATTCCTTCAGTTCGAATGTTTTTTTCCAGTACTTCACCAGTGCTAATCTCCACGAGTAACGTCACAAGAAGCTCAAGGGAATTTTTGGCAGAAAGTCCGTCGACAACAACTAAGTGTGTTGACTCTGGAGAGAATGAGGTGTTTAACACTTCTCTGGCTTGTTCACCTGGAGAGGATGTAGTTAGAAATCGTTCCCACTAAACAGTCCACTTCTGCCGGTACGCCCTGCCCCTCAAGCTCGTTGCGGCTTCTTCAGTTCAAGTTGTGGTTAAGGCCACTGACTTACGAGCGACCGCCACAACTGGATGGGCGAGGGCAATATATGCATTCAATGCGCTCATTTCTGACTTCATGTCACATAAACCTTTTTACGTTTCGGCCAGAGCTTTTCCACCGTGGCTACCTGTAGTGTATAGACATTCTTGGAAGACCTGCAGCGATACTTTAACGTGTCTTGTTTTTGCTCACTGATGCTGGTGAGCAGTGGGACGGGCACAGTCTCGTACAGCCTCTTGAACAAGACAGCTCATGCAGATAAATGACATTTTTTGGAGAAGTGAGCGGTGTACTGGTCCTCCTTGAGACCAGTACACTTGACGTGTTAACAGTGTAACACATCCGACACTGCATACCATTCTGAACAGTTATGAGGCAGCCGATTTCTCCACAACCACCCGATACCACCGATTCGTCAATGCTGCTAGGGCCGGTGTGTGTCAATATTTTAAAGCTTGTAAACTTGAGCGGCAAGTGTTCATGTAATAAAATGTGATAACGGGAACAAAACGCAAAACGAGGAAATGGTGAACACGAACAAATATCTACTCAGATAATAATCGGCAAACAATCGGCATGAACAATTCCGCGTACCATAAAGTGGCTTGCAGGCTAGTGGACATTTTGGATCTCATCCGTAAAGTCTTATCCCCACATTGCTTAAAGGATTCTTTCGAATTAGTTGAAATCTTAGAAAACACTTCGGTGAGTACCCAACTAATGTATTCCATGGATGTTGATTCCCTTTTTACAAATGTTACCCTTCGTGAGACAGTTGATATTTTATGTGATTTTATCTAGAGTCAGAACTGTGATATAGATGTTCCACTTGAATACTTTAAAGATCTCATTTTGTTATGCACAGAAAATGTTTGTTTCGATGTTGAGGGACTTGCATACGAACAGATAGACGGTGTTGCCATGGGTAGTCCGTTGGGCCCAACACTGACAGATATCTTCTTAGGAATGATTGAGCGGCGAGTCCCGGATTATATAGCCGATTCGTTATTGTACAAAAGATACGTTGATGATGTAAGATATCCGCACCAAATGTAGTACGAATGAAGTTGAATAGTTTGGGCGTCGTGTTTAACATGTTATTGATATACAGATTGGGAATAACACACCGTTACGAGCAAGTTGTAATACTCAACGTTTCAACCACCTCGGGTGGCCTTCCTCAGGA